>CAUHTR010001025.1:0-92782 GCA_959609185.1 Schmidtea polychroa | reverse complement strand
AATTCTCTGATTTTGTCAGTTATAGATTTTGTAATTGTGAACGTATTTAAGAACCACGCTTTGGCTTTTACATCTGTTGTTTCTGTTTCTCTGACGTTTCCCCACAATGTCTTTGCTTCTGCCACTAATAACACATCGAAAGTGCTTGTCAATCGCTGTCCATTTGTCAGCAACCATTCTTCTATATCTCTGATCCATTCTTCGGCTTCTTTTAAACCTCGTCCATCATATCGTCTGATGTTCAGTGTGAGCATGTCTTGGCATGATTTCGGTAGGCATTCCATTAGCGATTTTGTCGATTTCGAAATGGCGTTGATATTTTGATTTTCGGCGTGGTCGCCAGTTAAATCCATCTTTAGATCCATCTTTAAATTTGCAGCAAAAATCTTCAAACTAACAATATATATTTAATCAAAGAATTTATAAATAACAAGTTTTAATTAATTCACAAAAACCGCAAATTCCTAATTATTAAAACAACAAGATATCTAACTGATGAATTATGATTTTACAACAATTTGAAAAAGAATCGACCAGGTGATCCTCCTCCATGACAATGCTCGACCAAACACCGCACAAACTGTCAAGATGGCACTCCAACAGCTCGGTTAGGAGGTCATTCAACATTCTCCCTGTTCCCCAGTCCTCGCCCCGACGAATTACCATCTCTTCTGCTGCCTTTCAAATGAAATGAGGGGTCTTAGCTTCGAAAATCAGGATCATTTTGAGAATTGGCTCAATTACTTCTTCAAGACTCGACCTAAGGATTTCTATCGAAATGGAATTAACAAACTGATGGAAAGACGGGAAGAAGTAGTGAACAATGAAAGTTAGTACATAATTGATTGAAGTGTTATTATTTTGGTTGTCAAAATTCTTTGATTTATTTGAAAATAATTCTTAAAAAAACAACGGGAACTTATGCAACAACCCAAAATATTACATGCAAAATCTATATTTATAATTCATAGAAAATATTCATAGTCATAGAAAACCGTCAGTAGAAGAGCTTAGTTAACTAGTTTATTTGCTGAAATATTTACTTTTCAAATGCATTTTCTTTTTCAAATTAAACCGTTTAATGCAAAACCAAATTCAATTCAAATATGTTTAATAAAGTGTCAAATGTTGTCATTGAAGTCAAATTAGAAAAGGTTGCTGACGCCAAAAATTGTAAAAGGTTTTTCATAAATAAATATATTAAAAAATAATGTGTTTGAAATTATAAAGTGCAAGTTTTTATTCAATTAAATTTATTATAAGAACTTTTTTTCCAATTTCACCATTGATTTCTTTTCCATTGTATTTATTAAATTTACTTAAATAAGAAAAATAAAAAAAGTTATTTCTCTTTTAAGACAATAGTTTGAATGCAAATGCAGTTGAAGAAAACAATCAGAAAGAAATAACAAAACAAAATGAAATGCCATAACCAAATGAAAACCAAGCAAAGCATTTCCGTTCCTTTAATATGTAGACATGTAATATTGGTACTAAAAGAGTTGTGTAAGGTTAAATATAATGTAAATATTTTACTTATAATAAAATATTTTTCTATAAATGATTTAACTAATATTTATGTATGGTACCGTTATTTTGAAATGTGTTTCATTAATATCTATCTGTTTTTCAGGTTTGAAATGTATTTCGTTCTCAATAGAAGAATAAGATAGAAGTTAAGGCTGAATTTCTTTTTGAGATCTATGAATAAAAGAGAGGTTTGTTAAATTAGTTTTTGTTTAGTAAATGAAAATTTGATGTATTTAAACGTATGTTATTATTAGTAGGTAACTTATAATAACGTGTGACTTTTATTTGGGCTTTGTCTTTTTTTAGTTGTTGATTACCACTTGATTTTGATTCCAAATGTGCATTTTTATGATTACCACTGATCAAACTTCGGCGATATATGCAGTGTTCTAAAGCATTTACTACATATTTTTAAAATAAAATGCTTTACGCGCGATGATATCTCAAGAAGGTTCATTAAAACTGAGATTCTAAGCATTTATTGATTTTAGCCTTGTGGATATATTAAGTTAAAAAAAATTATTTTTTTGTATTTAAAAAAAATTATTGATACCTTTCCATTATCTCCCAGCCACCTATTGACTATATCAAACTGTGTTAGCCAAAGCTGGCATGTGACAAAATAAAATTGCAAATATGATGACATGATAAAAATATAAAATAAATAGTCAAATATGGCGAAAAAACACCTAAAAAATAAACACTAAAATAATATTAAAATAACGTGTACGAGAAGTTCGGCAAGAAACTAATACAAACACAAAAAAGAAATAACAAAATTAAAGCAAATTCAGAGAAAAAGCGATAGTAAGGAATGAAAGATAAAAATTAAATATTCAATGAAAAGAACTGGCAAATAAAGTAACAAATATGGAAAATATAATTTAATTCGATTAGAATGATAAAAATAAGAAATTACGTACAAAAATCCCCGAAATTCAAGATGAAGTCGCTAATAATGAAAGTTAAATAAATTAGAAAATTTAGAAAATAAATTAAATTAAAAGTAATAATAATTAAGGGAATAAATAATGTATTTAAAATTTTTGAATTTGTTTTAATGCACAATAACACACACACACATAAAATTACATGAAATACACCAAACACCACTGAGATAAATTCTCTATAGTTGTGGTTGGCGTGTAAAGCAACTCACTCACCAATTTACCAATTAATCATCTTCATCAATTTATATTTATCATTTACTGAATTGCTTACAATAATGAATGTTTTTTGGAAATTTATTTTACCCATTTTAGAAATGGCTTCAGGTAAGATATTTAATTTTAAGTAAATTTTAAGTCTTGAATTTTGATCCATATAGATATGAGATCATTATTCAAGTTCTTAAATTTTACCTTTAGTCAACATTATAATTATAAATTATTTTTAATTAATTTTCAGGGATTTTTGATATTTTATGACAAGTATTTTGGAATATTTTCGAAAAAATGTGAGTCAGATATGTTTTTAATTATAATTAAATAAATGAATTACCAAAAATATGTATTTTTCTAAAACATTTTGTGAAAAATCCCCGAATAATAAAAATAAAATAATTTTTGTAATTTTTTTTTCTGAACTCAATATGAGGAGCTTCTTTCAGGAAAGCAAATCTGGATTGAAAAGACATTGAATCAAATTCATCTGCTCTTGAAAATTTCATTAAAAATATATTTTCAAAAATTTTCAGTGATCTTTTTTTATCTATAAATTGTCTAAAATAGAATTATTATAGAAACGGTGCATTTCGATGAATCAAAAGTTTGTATGAATTTTTTAGTATGTGTTGCGCTTGTGTGTAGCTTTTAATTTTTCTACCACTTTTCAGATTTCTATAGTATAAGATGTATCTGACTGCACTCTAAATGAGAACATCAACGTGAAATCAAAGTATGTATGTATGTTTCTATAATGTAAGATTATTGATTTTTTTGTTATATTATAGGAAACGGTTCTCAGTGGCGTTTGGTGTAATGGAGGCAATCTGACAGTAATTCCAAACGTTTTTGTTTAACCTATAGAGTTTTGATTTTAATGACATAACTGATTTAATAATGATATTTTTCGGAATTTATATAGAATCTTGTGTTTAGAAATAATAAATTTTGTACTGATTAAATTGATTTCACACAAATTTAATTGCCCGATTGTATAGTAATAGGACACAGGTTTTCTATCAATAGTCCATGAACCCATAACAGAAATATTTTTAAATCGAAAATTTAAACAAAATATATTTTAAATTTAATTTCTAAGTTTTTATTTTTATGAAGGATTCACAAGTAAGAATTATTTGATAGAATTTTTATAATTTTAAATATTTCTGTAATTATTTTGAAAATGCAAATAATTTATGGAATTTAATAATTCATATCTGTTTTTTATATATAATTTATTTCAAAAATTATTATTTAAAATATATCACAAAGATATATTTTCACTTTGATAAATTGATTTTCTTGTTAACTATATTTCCAGAAAATATGTTCTACTATCTAAAGCAGAAGTCCAGGTTTTCAGTCTTCTTAAGATTGGGTACCTGTTCGTAGAACACAATAAGGTGCTTATCAGTTTGTAAATAATTTGGAAAACCGAGTTTTAAAAATGCTTTCTAGATCTTCAAGTAATGACCATTTTTGTCGCTTGTCTCCCTTAAATAATGACTAGCTCTACCACCATAAAGTTTTAGAGAATAGGTTCAAGTATTTGAATAAAGTATTCGTTTAGCTTGATTGAATTCATTTTTTGAGAAAATTATGTCTTGATAAATTTTTATTTGTACTTTTATACAATATATACAATATATCTTTTATACTATATATATATATATAAGGGTTTCTGAAAAACCGCGGATTTTACTGTTCATGCGGTTTCCTAAAAAAATATAGTTGAAATATAAATGAAAACAGATACAAATTCAATTTAAAATTTAAATCAAAATACTTGAATTATTTTTATTATTTAAGTAATGAAATTTTAAAAAAGTTAAAGCATTCAAAGAAGAATCGGACAATCTAGATCTTATTTGAGTATTTCTGTATACGTAGGTTTAATGATTTTTATTGCATTGTACAATAAAGTTTTGTTTTTAGTTTTATTATTTGTTCTTTTATACAAAGCGAACTCTTGCTTCAATAAATCAATATCACATTTTGGCTCTGATTCCGACAAGGCTTTCTGCTAAATTTAACTGATCTTTTAATAAGAGCTTAGCTGAGTTTTCAATGCAACCATTGTTTTCTTCATCCAAACTTTCGATGTCAGTTGACATTTCAGCATTTTCAGTGTATAATCCTTTTAGCATTTCACTTGCATAACTTAAAATCTGTTTGTATGGTTGAATAGTTGGAGTCAGAATAAATTTAGCCAAATTAATTAATTTATTATTTCTTCTGTGTTCAATTCGATTTTGCATTGATACTAAGAGTTTTCGACTAATTTAGGTATTCAATTCTTCTAGTTTAGTATAAAGAAAATTAATGGCTCCTTCGACCTATATAATATTTGCGTCGCTTCTACAAAATAGATCAACAGTCAATTTTATTAGCACTAATGCTGCTTTTAATTTTTCCAATAACTCAAAATTTACAGCATTAAATAAATGTAAAGCGCATAAATCTTTTGAACTATCAAAAATGCCTTCTTTTAAGGGAACAGCTCTTTCAATCATTGGAACGATTGAGTTTCATCGAGTATTACAATCCAGAAGTAATTCAAGTTTGTGATTATGCATTTTCTTTACATGACCTTGTAATATATTATTTCTAAATTTCGAAAAGATTTCACTACTTTTCTTTGAATCAATATTCTGATGAAGATTTGGATTAAGGTTTCTTGTTTGGGAACAAACAATATCATTTTCGTCATCTTCAATGAAACAATCATCATCGTCTTCTGATTCTTCACTACCAATATTAGCTCCACAAAATTGTTCTTCGGAATCTCCTTTATCACAAATTACATTCATAACAGCAAGGCATAGTTGAAATTCTGTAAGACTTTCTCTACCAAATTCTGCATTAACAGCAGCACCATTTGTAGTACAAACGACAATGTCTGTATCAAACGAAATACTAAATTGTAACAAATGATTTCGAACAACTTGTTGAATTTTTTCTGAGTTGCAAGAACCGTTTATGTGAGCCAATCCTAAATTATTAAACTTTCCACTAGCATCATATAAGTTAATATTAAAATATCTCCTCATCTTGGTACTGGTCCATTCATTCATGGTAACACTAAATTTTTCTCCAGCAGATTAAGCATTTTGCAATTTGTTTTTCAACTCACTTTTTTTATTTCCATAATCTGTCAGGATTAATTTTTACTAATTTCATGACATCCGTTTCATTTTTTGGAAGCTTATATCCGCGGACATTCATTAAATCTCTTATAACACTTGATCGTTTTATTCCATGAATTGAAAACCATCTATTGCAGCTAAATTGGAAACTTTTACTCTTAAAGAATCTTTTTTTACAAAATCCATAATAGTTTTAGGATTTATTTGACATAATAAAGTTTTGTCTGATTCCTATGTCACGCTCTTTTTCAATATAATCCTATGTATAGTTTTGAGGTGAGTTATCATTGCACCTGTGAATCCACGTATGCAAAAGTATTTTTTACAAATTTTGTATTGCTTTTTAGTCAAATCATTGGACATCTTGTTAAAATATTGCCAAACTGATGATTGCATATCATTTCCTGGCATTATATATTCTGTATAAATGGATTTTGTTGGAAAACTATAATTATATAATGTTTAAATTTAAAAAGAGAGTTTGAAGACTATAAATCAGTAATATATCTGTGTTTGTTGATACTCACGAATTTTCGGCACTACCTTTTCAAGTGAATGAAAACAAAAAAAAGGCAGTGCTGAAAATTCGTGAGTATCAACAAACATCGATATATTACTGATTTATAGTCTTCAAACTCTCTTTTTAATAAATTCAATGGAAAAAATAATCAGTGGTGAAATTGAAAGAAATAAAAGTTCTTATAATAATATTTAAATTTAAATCTAATAAAGTTATATTTACCTCTTTTTTATGCTTATGACAAGAAAAAGATTTAAACTAAATCAACTATCGAAGTTTTTATATAGTATTATAGGTTGTACTTAGCAACCAAAAATAAAAAATAGACTTTATATTGTTGCTAATAGGAATAATTAATAGCCAAAAAACCTAAAAAATACTTGTGCGGTTTCGGTTACGGTTTAAACCGTTTCAGAAATCGTTATAATTATATTTATTGTAAAGTTTTATTCTAGTAAAACTAATATTTACCCGCTATGGTGGGAATAAACGAGAATATCACTGACAGAATATATGATGGACATAATCTCCACGTTGATATCGGCACGAAGACTAAGCATTGTCCACATAACTATGGCTGGAGTAATTAAAGTTATATACAGAACGGTTATCGCAATTGACATTCGTGTTAGAGTCCTGAATTTAAAATTTTCATTGTGAAAATATATTTTATTGAAAATATATTAAATATTATATAATTAAATTTACGTCGTAAACATTTATTTTTAAATGTATGAGTAATTGAAATAAAAACAAATGACAATTTTCATTAGGGAAAAATGTAGAATAATATATTTTGAAAGTTACAAATTTTTGAGTTTTTAATAGGAGTTTGTTAACCCTTTCGTTACTAAGATCGTAGGTATACGTTTCGTATATTATTATAATAGCTCATTGAAATAAGAGCGTGTATATTTGATATAAGTTTTTTCTATGTTATATGACAATGAATGTATATATTTCACTTATTCACATATGTTTGTTACTAAGAACGTGTGTATCCGTTATTAAAATTACAAAAAAAAAATTATTTAGAAAATAACTCATAACGTAAGGGTTAGATAGTAATTATCAATTTTTACTTTATTTAGGATTCCATTTAATTCAAATTAGTCTTTCAACAATATAATATAGTAATTTAATTTATGATACTATAATCTACATAATTTAATTATATTAAATTATAATTACAATAAAAAAATTCGCATTGGCTGAATGAAAGCATGACTCATTCAAACGATATCTCAATCGATGCGTAATAAGTCGGCAGACATTTTGATATGATTCCATAGGCCATACGATGGGTCTATGAGAGATTGTATGAGAATCATTGTAAAACAAATTGTATTTTCTTCAAGTTAAAAAAATTAATTTTTGATGGTAATTGCGTTTACAGAATTTTTTTCCAACTCAAGAAATTTAATGACTATTGTAAACGATGGATGATAATAATTGATGTGGGATAATGTATATAAGTATTGAAGAAGAAAATTATGACAGTAAAAATGAGATTTGATTGCTGAAAGTTGATAGTAATGAAAATAATAGTGTTGAAAACTAATAACATATCAATCGATGTATTGTCATATAACCTGGAAAAAGATATTAAAAATTCAATTTTTAAAAACGGATTAAATTTTAGAAATGACTAATGATAAAAAATTACATGTTGTTAAAAAGAGCTAAAATTTTTCTATAAGATGGTGTATTTTAATATAATATTAGTTATTAAAACCTTTTTATGAAAAAACTGACTTTTTGATTGACTGCGTCAGATGTAATTGCTGAGAAATCATGTTATTAAATGTTTGTGATAACTGCGTACTCTAAATATTTATATGGCTAACTTTTACTATTTTTTTTGAATATTTAGCTTCAAATTATTATATTTATAACAGTAGAATGTTATATTTTTATTGTTTTTATGGGTTAAAACAAAACCTCAATTAGGTTTTTTTTATTACGATCATTTGCGTTCCCCTATTGTTTGGGAAATGAAATGTTTAAAAAGACTATATAGCGATAATTTTTTACTATAGTAAATTATCGCTATAGTAAAAACACAAATAAAAAATTGAAAAAAAAATCAATCAGGAAACTATTAACAACAGATTAAAGATATTCTTTCTGTGGAATTTATTCTATTAAATTAAAATCTACGGATCCAACCAAAGAGTAGAAGCCATTAGAAAAGAACTCCCAAGGCAAAGAATCAAATAGATTTTATTTGGATTGCCTTATTATCCAAGCGACCTTACAAGGCACACAGAGAATAATTGTAGTGTCGGCCTACACGACAAACTACACGAAAGTACTCATATCACGAGTGTTGCTCGATCCTTCTGATCGCCCCAGTTTAGGCATTGCCGAAAACAATTAATTAAGGTTTTTTTATTGTTAATAAAAGTCGGGATTATAATTTGTTAGTTAATTTCAGTTAATTTTATATTTTAACTTTATTATTATCTGTATTGTTGCACGCACTATATACACGCACCCCGATTGTCCCGCCACATATTTTTATAGGTGACTCTATCGGGCTCTACAAATCTTCCTAACATAAATTAACAACAGAGAATAATAATCAACATAATATAATACACATATTTATAAAACATAACTATAAATAAGGCAAGTAAATAAGATAAATAAATAAGATAAACTTTAACCGTAAATATATTATAAATTTGAACAATTCTATGCAATAGAAGAATACTATTTTATTCATTAATTTCTTAAAAAATACATTTATGTGAAGTATGAAATATTAAATACACAAACATACTATTCACTTTATTTTGTTATAGTTAAATAATTTGAACGAAAAATTTTGAAAAAGCAAATCCCGAAAATTTGTGTTAAATAAATAAAATACATAAGCTAAATGCAATTAAAACATTTTAATTGAATTAACTATAAATTGTACTTGTTAAAGTTCAAACAAAAATATATGTAATTGAGATACATTCAGTCTTATTTGTTTAAAAAAATATATCTGATCTGAAATGTATAAATAAAAAGAATTTTTAAAATATGATATTTAAAAAATTGACAGCGTGTTAGAAATTTCTTTTAATTTCCCGGTAAATTAGATGTACTTCACAAAACATTATTATACGAAAACATTTTAATCGTAAACGTCATAATAGGTTAGACAAGGATTTACATTTTCCGATCTAGCGCCATTTTAAACTTTTTTTGTAGATATCGTTATTTTTTTTTTAGAAATATTTCTAATTTAATAGTGTTTTAGTTTAATTCTATTGTGTTTACTTTGTATTTAAATTAATAATAATTTTGTTCTTAAAAAATAATAAATAATTAAATGATTATATAATAATTAATAATTAATATGAAAACAATTAAATAAGTGGTGGATCCATAGGGGGTGGGCGATAGCCCCCCTTATATTATTTGGAAAGAAATTTCTTTAGCGATTTTTACTTGGCTTTTGCAGCCCTTTAAAAGAAAGTATGCAATGTCAACAAAGATGTACAAATTTTAATGTAGATATACACCGTTGTAAATTATATTTTGAAGTAATTTAAAATTATTGAAATTTGAAATACACTCATTTGATGAAGACTAGAGAGTTTAGTTGTTAGACTAGTCACGTACATAAAACCTTGATTTGTGAATTATTTTAACAATTTATAACACAAAATCTAGTTTACGATTTCCGGACTTCATAAAACTCTCAATCACAAACGCACAACTTTATTAAAATTCATATTATTCAATAGACCTAATTTACTTCCGTTTTCAAACACTATGCTGTGTTAGTTAAAAATATGATAAATAGTAAATACAAATTACTATAAAAAAATTTAAAATTTTTAAATAGTTGTGTATTATTATTTTAATATCAGTTTATAATAAAAATATATTATAGATTGTTGCTATAATCAATAATAATGAGTCCTAAAGAAAAAAAGTAAACAAGTTTTACGATTTGTGGGCTTGTCTGCGGTTGCCACTAAAACCTAAAAATTACCCCCATACTAGATGGTCTGGATCCGCCCCTGAATTAAATTATAATTTAAGCCTTTTGCAGTGAATAAAATTTTTTTAATACAAATGAAAAGAAATTTGACTATAAGATAGTCCTTGTCAATTTCATGGAATTCAGCTTCTACTATTTTCAAAATGCCACTTTATCATTTCTTTTATTTCCTTTTTCTTACTTCTCATTGGTTACAAATAATAATAAACTTTTTTTTGAAGAATTTAAAATTTAAAATATTTTTTAATTAAATATCCTATCACTAAAATTCAAAATGACATACCAAAAAACTTTTAAAATTTTTAAAGCTTCTATATTTAGGTCATATAAACCTATTTTAATAAATACTATCTTAAAATATTTATAAAATATAGTTTCCAATAACTATTTATATACGCACTTTAAATATTTTAGAAAACTTTTTTTTATTTTGATTTTTAAATTCTAATGATCTTTTAAAAGTATATTTTATCTATTTTTCTATATTATTTTAAATTATTATTTTTAATTTTTAATTTAATTTTTATAAAAGCTATTCTCAAGATCAAACGCAACAAATCAAACTGATAATTTCATTGATCTGTTCTTTAGTGTTGATTGTTGGCCGTCTGTTTATGATGAGAATTGTTTCCTGACATTTTTTGGATGTTTCCATTGGCTAAGATTTTGATTGAAATATTTTTTCTTTCCTTCCTTGGTTGACATTGTTGGAGATGTCTATATACCGAGGATCTAGATGTTCTTTAACTCTTGCAAGGTCCTGAGCGAAAATAGAAAAGAAGCTAAATTCTATGAGATTGAAAAGGGCTATCTTATAGTAGAAAATTTTTTTATTTTTATTAAATATATTATTCGTGGCAAAAGGCTTAAATTATCATTTAATTGTTTTCATATTTAATTAATGTTGCAACCAAGTAATCATCACTATACTAATAATTAATAAATATAAATAATAGTTAAATAAATAATTATTAAATCAATATTAATATTTAAAAATGGTTAGACGATAAAATTGGCATAATCAAATAAATATTAAATCCTAATAAATGAAAGATTAGCAGTTTTTTATTTTAAAGTCTACTAATAGATGAAAAGCTTTATCTAATATATATATATATATATATATATATATATATATATATATATATATATATATATATATATATATATATATATATATATATATATATATATATATATATATATATATATATATATATATATATATATATATATATATATATATATAGATGAAAGTATGTTTGTTTTCTATAGAATTCCCCACTGTTGGACCTAGGATGCTGAAATTTTGCATGTGACCCTCATTTGACTCGGGACAGGTCATAGGCTATGTTTCACCTCCATTTGACCACCCCTAGGGTATTCTTAGTTGGTTTTTTTGTCTGTCCGGTCAGCAATTTACCATATAAATAATAATTTATTATATGCTTGCTACTTGCAGTTGAAAGTAATATAATTTAGTCAAAAGCTTTCAAAGCAGAATTCAAACATCGAGAATTTGAATTTTATTAGATTAGTGAACCAGTTTGCAATTGGAAAAATATTGCCAGTTATTTTTCGATTTAAATTGGAGGGCGTTTTCGATTTTACAAATTGAAATTTATTTTGAAAGCTTTTCTTATTGTGAATTAAACATGTTATAAAATTAATACTGGAACGTAATAACATCATTAAACAAAAAATTAATTTAAATGAATTATTATAATAAATGTATACTCGGGCGAAGCCGGGTACAACAGCTAGTATTATTAAAAAACAAAGAGAAATATTTGAGAAGATCTGATTTGAATGATAATAATATAATTGTGAGGTGCTTGGTATATAAAATATATATTGTATAGCTTTTTATATAACGTTGAAATTTTTAAACTTTAATTTAAAATTATATTTAATCTTTCAGTTATCAGGGAAAATAATTCATTTGGATTCTGTTTTAATATTTACCTCCCAAAAAGTCAGGATAAACAGGAGTGGACTGTAATTATTTATCAAAGAAAATATAAAGTTATAAATAAAGAGATATTTATCATAGAACTTTCTTAATAAATATTTTAAAATTTCTATCAATCTTACTTTGAATAATGAGTTTCTTTAGAAGCATTTACAGCTTGGTTTTTTGCCAAGATATTCATTTTCCATATAACAAACACATTACATAGGATCATGATTATAGTGGGTATTATGTAATAAGTTGTCAAACTGACCCAAGCCCGATATTTGGTCTCATAAATGAAAAAGTTAGAATTTATTAAACAAGTAGCAGAATCGTTTATAGTTGATCTAGTGAATGTCCAGAATGTTGGACAGTTTTTCAGCAATGCTAAAAAGTGGAAAAATATCACAATCAACAAAACATTCTTTTTTGATTTCCACCATTTCAGTTTCACTGGAATCACAACTGCCACAAACCGATCTATTGTAATGAGCATCACACACCAAATTGATAAATCTCCCGCGGCAAACAGAACAAATCTATGTAACACACAACTTACTGAACTTATGGAAATTAGATCAGGATTTTGAGGATTTAAAGCCGAAAATATTGTCGGAATTGTTCCTGTCAGAACTACAGTCGCGTCACTCAATGACAAATACGTCATGAATGCCGACGCTGAATTCGATCTAAAAAGCTTACTTGTGAAAACCAAAACATTGAGAAAGTTTGCTGAAGTTCCGAAGGTAACGATGATTATCAGAGGGTATGTTTTCAAATGCCATAGGATATCACTTGAAATCATAACTTTTGCTTGAAAGAAATGAAAACAGAATTTATACAAAAACATTCGTCTATCATTGGTTCATTTGGTTTTTTGTTCGCTATTTTGACTTTGTTAACTATTCATTTTTCGATTAATTTTTTACTTAATTTACATTTATCATGAATAAATTAGATTGAAATTCATCATTTGAATGGTGAGAAAATTATCATGATAGCCTTATGTCAGATAATTAATCGAATTGTAAAAATAATTTAAAAAATAAAATAAATTAATAAATTAAATTAAATTTTGTTTTAATTTATGAATTAAAATATATTTTAGATCATATTTAAATATAATTGAAATGAAGAAAATTTTGGAACAAATAAATATCCTTTTTTGATTCATAATAATCTGAAATCTTTAATTTAATTGAAAATTCTAAGTTTTTATAAAAGATAAATAACATATTTTTGAAAAGATAACAAACAATAACAAAATCATGGATGATAACTTAGATTTGTTATTTAATGAAATGTATTTCCCTAATTAATTTAGTTTATTTAAGTTTATTTAAAATATATATATATATATTAAATTAATTAAAACAAAAGATAAAAATCTTTGCAAGTTAAATTTTTTTTTCTAATATTTTTTTGAAAAAAATTGACAACTATTAATTTTTTGTTTTAGTTTTTATAAAAATTTTTAAAAAAATCTTAAATTAAAAATCCAATTCATTTACTAGGAAGTAGCGATGTATGTTTTGTTTATTTTAATCAGATTTTTCTTTAGTTCAATACATTTTCAATAAATTGAACAATTTCCTTTTAACTTTTAATAAAAATATAATTTCCAAATCAATTAATTATATTTAATTTGTTACTGATGGCATTAAAATCATTGTCAAATTATAGTAATTTCATTCCGCATATAATACTATTTTGTATAATACTGAAATGAAATTATGAATATTGTAGAACAGTGAAGGAGAATCTTTTTGACAAGTATGTAAAAAGTAATTTTAATTAATTTTATTCAAATGACGGGTCAGTTATTGTGAAAGTAGAAAATGTATTTGAATCTGTTTTATTTATAAAAAAAATATAATATACAGTTTTAGTGATTAAAACAAAAAATAATCATTAAAAATATATAGAAAATAAATTTCATTTTCAATTGAGTATGCACCAAATTTTGTTATCTATGAAATAAATTGTTCATTCATTTTCTTTGATTTGAAATAGCATTTTTATATAATTAATTATATAAAGCTATGTGGGCAACATGAAATAATCTTGTAAGTTAATGAGTGAACCAGAATTTATTTTTAAATTATATTCTTAGCGAAGTGGATTGAAAATTTTTCAATATTAATTTTAATTAGTAAATTTCTTGAAATATTAAGAAAGCCATTAAATTATATTTATAAGTAATTTATCTATAAAAATATACCAAGAATCTTTACAATTATAAAAAGTGAATTAAACACTTTTATCAAATCCAGATTAAAAGAAAATCTGTAGATTCCAAAGACCTCAAAAGAGTGGAAAATCTACTTGAAAGATTTAAACAAAAACAGAAAGTGAAAGAATAAAACGTAAGAAGCAAATTTGTTTTTGATAATTTTGTATCAAATGTTTTTAACATTTAATTATTTTTTATTTTATTTCTCAGTGAGATTTCTATAGAAATTTAGGGATTTTTATCTAAATTAATATAATATAACTATTGGGTTTGTTAATTTCTACATGTTAGGTTATTGAATTGGTGACAATGTTTGTAAATTCAAACTTTTACTCTGACTCCAAGGCGTGTTTATTAATTCATAATTCAACACTCTCGAACACGATAAGCTTTATTAATATTCACACTGGATTGTACAAATTTCAATTACAACCAATTAACTATAAACCAATTTATCACACAAAGCTTATTTCGACACTATGTGAAGAATAGCCCTTTCTGTAACCACAACAATAATCACTAGCCGTCAACTACTCAATTACATGGTACGTTGACCAACAATTTATTTACTCCACTTCCACTTTATATTCAATTTTACAAAAGATTCTCGTCACTTCTCGTTTCACTCTGTTCTGAACTCTGTTTTATTCTTCCTTTGATTCTCATTTTAACTCTCAAAATTAAATTCTCCTTTTAACTCTCGTTGTCTCGGTTTTTGTCTCTAATTTTGTTCTACTTTCGTTTCTAATTTTGTTCTGATTTCTCGGTCAACTGTTCCGCTTTATATAGTCTTATCTCTGACAGATATCAAGATGTGCCCTGGTTTTCTTTTTTCATGTTGTGCCGACTTTTGCTATCTTTGACAAGCTGTTTGTTTGTTTTCTTTTATTTGATTTCTGTGTCTCATTTTTTATTTCTTTTTACTTTCATTTTCTTTTATGAGTTCCCCTAGATCGTCCCGTTTGTCATGACGATCTTCCCCCAGGTAATTTATTTAATTTTGTTATTTATCCTTTAGGTATCCTCAACATACAGTAAAAAGAATATTTGTACACAAATATTGATATTTCAATAAAAGAATCATTTGGTTGACTGGAATAAAATTTCTATCTGACTCCTCGTATTTTTTGATGTAATATAACAATCCTACTAAAATATTAAATATTTTATTAATTTTTTGTTGACATTCAGTCATATTCCCGTAACAGGCATATATAAAATACCCGGGGAGGAGGTAATTAAAACCATATCATGAAACTTTTTTTAAAGATAAAATATATCATTTTATTTAAACAAAACATAGAAATACTAATCGACATTCAATTTTTAAAGTTTTAATTATCACTTCAGATAAACAAAAACTTTGAATTAAAATTATATTTTCTTGAGGTTTGGTGCAGTTTATCGAAAAGTATAGCTTTAAATTAATAATATTATTTCTTTTATATATGACCCAATAACTGATATAACTCAAGCAAAATATACAATTAATAAATTAAATAAAATTAATTAAAACATTAGAAGTTTGTTTAAGTTTTGGTAATTTTGTTAATTCAATCTTCACATTTACAAAAGAAAACTTGCAAATTTACACCTTTTAAACACAATGAAAAATCGGAAGTTTGCTAAAAGTAATGTAGACAAAATTAATGCATTTTTCAATTTATAAATCATTGTTTTACTGTATCGGTAATTACATTTGAAGTACGTATCAATTCCCGGTGTTTTACCGCAATGATGCACTTACTGATTCCCTACAGCATTCTTGATTATATTGAATATTATATTTTCCTATTAGTAAATAAATTAGGTTTTATCCTTTTTATAATTGTCATAATTAATCAATATAATTCAATAAATATTTAATAACAAAAACATAAACATGACATTGATTTACATATAAAAAAACTCCATATACATTTAACTTATGAGACATATATTTCGACAGGTTCAGTGTCATCATTGAGTAGAACGAAAAAACTATTAGGAATTTTAAATTATTTATTAAAACAAGTTACAAAAATCTTAAAAGACATACCAAAAAAGTTATTAATCTGAAAAATTAATTTTTTTAAAAAATAAAATTTTATTTTAAACATTTAAAATAAAACAATTAAAAATTTTACATTTTAATAAACATTTTTTATTATTTTTAAAATATTTTTACATTCTGACATAAACATCATTTTGGACATTAGTTTTTCATTAGTTTTTCCACTTTAAATACGGCAATACAAACAGATACACTTCATTTTGGCCTACAAACCACTCTTTAATCCCTTACTGTGCTCACTAATAATGATAAATCCCTTCGGTCTACAGTGACCAATGATATCAACTATTTTCATGTATTATATTTTGTTACGTTGTTTTAAAAGGTTGTGCGTGGAAACATGCGAAATGAAAAATCTATCAAAAAATATAATAAATTAATAGTATAAAAAAATAATATAATAAATTTTTATAATCTCTTGAGTTTAATTATATTATTGACTTTAAATACCAAGAACTTTAATACTAAAATGGTGTCAGACGTGTGATATCAAATCAGCCACTGCAACGTTTTAAATAGCACTAGCAAATGAGACCTCACTCTTTCATTTGACAACTGTACTATTTATTAAATTAATGTTGACTTTTTTCCAATATTTGCACTAAGTGATGAAGAAATTATTCTTATTATATAACTTATTTAACTTATTATATATTTATATAACTCCCACCAAAGAACATTTTCAAAGAAAATTTGTTGTAGATTATCCAAAGATTCGAGCTTCAAAATTATTTAGCAGTGCGCAAATAACTTTTGATTACTTTTTACCGGATATATATCTTCCAAATGGAGAAAAGTTTATGGTATGAGTAATTTTCCATTTCATACTTGAAGTCGAATGTTGGAGGTAGTCATCCTATTATCACTGATTACGCTAGGGACCAGACATCGATAATTGGCTTTTATTTGATCAATGATATGCATATTCTCCAAAGAGAACGATATGAATATGTTTGTAAACAAAATCTAAATTCTCCTGATAAAAAGGTTCAAGTATCTGTATTATATCAGTTTTATATTCAAACTCTATGACACCAGCATTGTTAATTGCTAGGGCATCGGCAAATGTTCGGAATTTGATTTTGGTGAACTTTATTTTTGTTCTGTGAAAAGTAAGGTTCACTTAAATAAAACCATCTTGTTTAACACAAATGTTGTAATGAAGACCTTCGTGAGTGGACACTTCCAATAAAGGATAATTAAAAATCTGACTATTCACAGAAAGAAATCACACCGAAACTCACACTCCAAAATTGTCACATGTATTGTTAAGGGATTTGCTAAAGTATCTTAAACTGTTATTAAAAAACCAAAAACTATAACCCTAACCCAATTTTTACAGAAGATTACCCTTGAACAAATTTATAGATAAATGAGAGAAAATTAACAGTCCGTCCAATTACAAAGTCAGTTTGTCAATCAGAATAATGATTACCGTATATATTCGCGTATAAGTCGAGAAATTTACGTCAAATTTTTAAGTCAAAATAGCCACTTCGACTTTTACGCGGGTAAAAAAACGTACAAATTACTTTTTAATGAAATCATTAAACCTTTTTTATATTTTTGTTACTTCGACTTATACGCAGGTTTCCAATTTAGGACTTAAAAAACCTCTTAAAATTTACTCGACTTATACGCGAGTATATACGATACTTACATTTTGGGTAATATAAACATTTTTTTAAAACACAATGCATTATTGGGAACTGATTACAACTACTTATTGGACATCCTCCAGGATGCCATATTCGATACCAATCAGTATACTTCAACGACGGATCAGAGTTCCGTACACCCAATGCGACGAATGAAAAAGACAATAATAATAAAAATAATTCTATGAATAAATGCGAGGTTTGCTAAAATATCTTTTAAATATTAAAACTAAATTTCTAACAATATTTAAAAGAAATTATCAAAAAATACAACGATTACGCCTTCACCTTCAATGACACAAAATTATTATCGAAATTTTAAAAATCGCCATCAATTTCCATCTTAACATTTATTTACTTACAAAAGGAGGCGCCGACAATAATGATAAGGAAATGGTGACATTATTTACCCAAACACAGAATGCCAAATTACTAAGCCATGCCATTTTTTTCTAAACAAGCAAGAATCTCCCGATGCTTGGTTTACTATAATTTCAAACTTTAAACTTTATCACGCGGAAACAACAATATATTTACTTATACAAAACTTACTCCACGAAATCCTTTCACCTATAAGCGATACACCTAACCGCGAAATATAACATTATCTATAATCTAAAAAAAAAATCAATAAATATATATTATAGGAACACACAAACTTACCTGTGTGTAGAAATTTAATGCCGCGAAATTTAACATTATTATTATAGGAATCTAAAAAGTGAAAGAAAATAATTAAGCATACAAGCACAGCACACATAATGAAAAATACATACAAAATTAAGTAAAGTGTTTTTCATGCGAAATTCACATTGATTAACATATAATTAACATATCAATATTTTTAAATTATTTAAAAAATTATGTACAAAAAAACTTTTGAATCAGATTCTGACTGCTCTACCTTGAGCTTTAGGGAAAAAGAAGTAAATACATCGTAAGATTTAATTATAAAATAATTTAGAATATAAAATTTCTTTAGATTTACAGATATTGAAGAAGATCCTTCGACATCTTTGAATTTGCAGGAAAAAAATCGCAAATCGTAAATTTTAATAAATTATTTTAACAAATTAATATTTTCATAGAATTACAGAAATAGACAAAATTCGAAAGAAGATTACAAAAACTTAAAAAATATTTTATCCATTCTTTACTAAATGTCTTTAAAAAATAAATGTTTGGTGATTACTTTACTTATTTATAATTATAAAAATATCTAACTTACATTTTTACGAAATAAATCCAAATAAATCCAAATAAAATACCATAAAATTCCTAAAAAACACCTGAAATTTAATTATCAATGTTATATATTATCAATATTATAAATGCTGACTAACAGTAATATTTAAGAACTTGAATAATGATCTCATAATTATATAAAATCAAAATTCAAGTCCTAAAAATTACTTCAATTCAAAAACTTACCTTAAAATGATTTTTGAAAAATAGAATAAATGAAATTAAGTTAACATTGTCATATAATTGGTGACTCACCTCAGGTGGTGTGCACACCAAGGTATATTATAGACAATGTTAACTTTCGCGGTTAGGTGTAAAATAGTATTGACAGCATCATATTTAATCCCATACACCATCCTAAAGGACTCAGTACTACAATTCTATTTCTGAACGTTTGACCATAGACTAATCTTACTCAATAACGTGATTTCCGATTTTGAAAGTTACAGAAAGGAATTACAGCATACGTTTCATTTTGTCAGCTCTCCCAGCCACTACGCAAACCATGTGAGGTAGATCGAGTACATTTTTATCATTTATTAGTAGTCTGATTTTATCGTCGAATTTTTCTGTTTGGGTCTTCGCAATCTCCTCGGCTTCTAGTATCCCTACTTATGCCGTACTCGATGGAATGTCCTTTATTGTTGGAATTATTATCTGAGTATTGTAATCTTTATATTGTTTTACAATATATTTGTGAGATTTGATGTGGTCCATTATGCCTTTCTGCTGGATCATGGAGGGACATTGGACACACTTAGCTTTAATCAGATTTATTTTATAAGTTCTTTTCAAATGCTACTCAATTCCTGGCAGGGAGTCGATTTTGTCTGGCATCCAATTAGTTACCAATTGAATGCTAGGTTATTACCACGCCGCAAAAGGTGCGTCCTCTCACAATTGAGAAACTGAAATTCGTTTGGAACTAATTTTCAGAACTTAAGAAGAGTGGCATTTTCAAATTTTTCAGTCACCTTGGCCATCATCAATATATTTAGTACTCAAGAAAGATAGTAGCTACCGACCTTGTGGTGATTAAAGAAGATTCAATAATATAACCATTCCTGACTCATACTTAATGCCGTTGGTACACGCTATGAGAAACCCATCTCCTCGACAACGGAGACAAATCTCATACATTGCTAAATTTAGTTGCACAATTACATATATAGTTGGCAGAGATGACATTGTTGTAGATTGTCTTTCTAGAAATTCCTGTGAAAAACCTCATCAACCACTTCTTTCTGTCAATGAGCTCAAGAAACAAAAGCCAACAGAAGAAGACATACCCGTTTTGTCATCTGGTGATCTCAATTTTGACGATATCGACTATGACACTTTAATCATAGGCTGCATGAAACCAATACTCGCAGTACCGTTATGATAACAAGCTTTTTCAGCAGTCCAAGACCTACACCACCCAGGTTCTTCATTATCATATGCATTTCTTTGAACCAGGATTATATAGCCTTACAAGCGAAAAAGCATAAAAGAATAGGTATCGCAATACCTACTATGTCAACAAAACAAAATAAACAAAAATACCAAACTGTCAATAATGGATTTTCCAACTGGAAATCGATTTGACGTCATACACTTTGTATTTAGTCGGACCTCTACCAATCGCTAAAGAATACACATTGGTATTGACACTGATCAGTAGAAAGACACGTTGGTTCGAGGAAATTCCATTAAAAACTATCACAGCCGAAAACGTAGCAAAGAAATCGCTCAAGACTGAATTTAACATTATGGTGTTCCAAGAAACATTATAACCGATTGTGGAGCGCAATTTGAATCCCAAATATTCAAACACCTCGCATAAAGATCAGGATTAAAGCACTTAAGCTTCACGGCATTCCATCCTTAGACAAATGTTCTATTAGAACGATTTCATAGGACCTTGAAAACATAATTGAGGATACTCTCAATTTCAAAAGGTTGAAATAAATCACTATAATTAGGCGAGCACCTAGGGCCCCAAATCAAAAGAAATAAATTAATTTTTTTTAAATTAAAATTAACAACTATGAATTTTGACTTTAATGACTTATTGTGAATATAACTTAACCCATGCATAATGTACCCAAAACCTTTTTTGTTGGAATTTTTAATTCACATGTTTTGCAACTTTAAATCTTTAACTTTAACTTAATAGAAGCTTTTTGGGCCTTGCAAATTACTACCGAAAGTATTTCAAGACTACTCAAAACATGCCAAGATATTAGAGAACTGTGTGGAAGTAATAAAAATAAAATGATATCGAATCAAGAATGTGAAAACAATTTTCAATAGTTAAAGAATAAATTATGTTCAACACCAGTTTTAGTATATTCATATTTCAAAAAGCCGTTTATATTAGACACAGATGCTAGTTTGATAGATTTTAGGGTAGCTCTCTCACAACATTACCGTGATGACAATGAGTGAGTTATTTTTTATTTTTTACATGAACTTGGATATTGCATTACATATAAAGGATTGTTGGCAATTTATTATTTTACCAATCACTTTAAACATTATCTATATGGAAAATGATTTAAATTGAGAGCAGGCCAAATGTCAATAACTTTTATGTTCAAAACCAAAAAACCTTTAATACTACCTTAGCGGCTTAAACATTATTATGCAATACAGGAAAGATGAAAGTCATTCTAACGTCGATGCCATGTGAGTGAACATCATGCATACAATGCCAAATGAATCACCCAGACTCGAAAGTCGGAAAACTGAAAACCAAATTTTGACTTTGATGACTGATGATAGTGAAATCATTTGACAAAAGAATGTGGAAGAAATTAAAGATATCCTAAGTAAAATGAGAAGATTTTATTCAAAATTATCCCAAAAAGTTATTCCACTGAGTTTAAAAAAGTAGAAAAATATATTCAAAACAACTTTGCAATGAAAGATATGAACAAAACAATAAAAGTAGTAAAAGTTGTGAAAACTGTCAAAAAAGGAAAGTGTCGACACTAAAATTTTAAGAAACAACCAAAATTTCTCTTGATGTAGAATTATTTGAATCAATATTTGTTGGTTTCTGCAGACTGTTAAAAAAAATATTAACAATAAAAAAATATATTACCTGGTTTATGGATGTTATAACTTGATTGGATTATTGGTGTTGGGCTTGGATTGGGTTGTTGTATTAGTTGTAATGAGTTAGTATAGACTCTACTCTAACTCATTACAACTAATACAACAACCCAATCCAATCCCAATCTATACTTTAGACTGTAGCATGATTGGAGTTGGAATTGGATGCTTGAGATGGCGAAAAGTTAACATTGTCTATAATATACCGTATTTTAGCGCATATAACGCGCGCGTTATACGCATTTTTACAAACCGCGCACCCCCCATGCGCGGTATCTGTGGGTGCGCGCTTTATGATTTATATTTTACACGTGGCGGCATTGCCAGTGGAAATATTTTTATGATGTGACAGTACCCCTACCATCGGTTTTAATGTTACGTTTGATTGCAACCAGATTTACTTTTAGTTAAACAAATTATTTTATTTTTATAATATTAAATAATAATTTGCTATTTATTTCTGTTATGTAGCAATGTTTCAGATACCGAGTTTGTGTTTAATATGGATCGAATGGCGCCAGCCGGAGTTGCATTGTTCGTATTGACACGTCAGGAAAACAAATAGAAATAAAGAAATAAATATAGAAATAAATGAAATCATCTAACTTCATTTCAACGGCCAACAATCTTGCTTTTGCCTTAATTGCCACCGTCGATACAGCTCGATTATTCTCTCTCTGAGCCAAAATCCACTTCACCAAATTCGCCTCTAGATGTGGCCATCTCGCCTTGCCGCCACGCCTTGCTCTTTTTCTCGGATTCATACTTTCCAGCTCTGTCTCTTCCTTCCTCCACTCTCGAACCGACGTCTCACCAACACCAAACTCCCGACCCGCCGCTCTATTTCCCTTCTCCTTCGCATACTTAATCACCTGAAGCTTAAAATCAGCTGTGTAAGACTTTCTTTTAGGCATATCGAATAATTTATGATGGGTTTTAAAATATCATGAGTTTATATTGTGCTATGAGAACAGAGAATTCGTTGTTTTATTTTGTCAGCCGTTGGAGTAAGACCAATAGTTTTAAACGGATCTAACCACGTGGCAATTTATCAGGCTGACGACGTCATCACACGCCGACAACCCAGCCAATAAAATTAAACGAATTTCACACGTGGTTTGTTACATCGCTGAACTTTAAATTTATGACTCGGCTTGTTTTGTCGCGGAGTCTCGTGATTAATAATACGTGATGCAAACAGCAACAATAAACAAACACGGAATGTAACGCTGTTTAATATTGAGATTATGAATTATTTTACAAACAAAATTTATGGAGAATAATTAATAAGTATACTAAACCGCATTTTTGGAAATTTACCAGCATCAGGTAGGTGCGCGCTATAGGCCAGGGCGCGTTATACAAATTTGTATTTACACATACAATAAAATCCGCGCGGTATACAGGGATACGCGTTATACGCGGGGGCGCGCTATATCCGCTAAAATACGGTACGTTGGTGTGCACACCACATGAGGTGAGTCACCAATTATATGACAATGTTAACTTAATTTCATTTTTTCAATTTTTCAAAAATCGTTTTAAGGTAAGTTTTTGAATTGAAGTAATTTTTAGGACTTGAATTTTGATTTTATATAATTATGAGATCATTATTCAAGTTCTTAAATATTACTGTTAGTCAGCATTTATAATATTGATAATATATAACATTGATAATTAAATTTCAGGTGTTTTTTAGGAATTTTATGGTATTTTATTTGGATTTATTTGGATTTATTTCGTAAAAATGTAAGTTAGATATTTTTATAATTATAAATAAGTAAAGTAATCACCAAACATTTATTTTTTAAAGACATTTAGTAAAGAATGGATAAAATATTTTTTAAGTTTTTGTAATCTTCTTTCGAATTTTGTCTATTTCTGTAATTCTATGAAAATATTAATTTGTTAAAATAATTTATTAAAATTTACGATTTGCGATTTTTTTCCTGCAAATTCAAAGATGTCGAAGGATCTTCTTCAATATCTGTAAATCTAAAGAAATTTTATATTCTAAATTATTTTATAATTAAATCTTACGATGTATTTACTTCTTTTTCCCTAAAGCTCAAGGTAGAGCAGTCAGAATCTGATTCAAAAGTTTTTTTGTACATAATTTTTTAAATAATTTAAAAATATTGATATGTTAATTATATGTTAATCAATGTGAATTTCGCATGAAAAACACTTTACTTAATTTTGTATGTATTTTTCATTATGTGTGCTGTGCTTGTATGCTTAATTATTTTCTCTCACTTTTTAGATTCCTATAATAAATATGTTAAATTTCGCAGCATTAAATTTCTACACACAGGTGTAGACTGTAGCATGATTGGAGTTGGTATTGGATGCTTGAGATGGATTGGATGAGTTGTAGCTTGTTTGCATATACCCATGTCTATTCACATGAAAATTTTATTTTAACTTGACTTATATTTAAATATGAAGATTTAATTTTAGAAATAATTTTAAGTTAAGAAAAATTTGCTTATTTTAAATTTAACTATATTAAATTAATTTAATTAATATTGAATTTAAAATATATATCGCAATATTTAGTTTAATAGATTAGTATATTAAGGTTACAATAAATAAATATATATATAGAAGAGTGAAAATTGCGAGTATTCTGTCTTGGATTCGGTTTGCGGTGCTAGAAGTATAGCGTTTTGTTGTTTGAGGGACAAAGCTTCCAAGTCTGTCATAAATCAACATCCCATTATCTGAATGGTCAAGGAATTCGAATACTGAATCATCTTCATAGTATTCTTCAAAAGAAATCAGGTGGAAATTTAAATTAGAGTTATCCATTCAATTTCTGGGCAGTGCTACTGATTGTTATATTTGAAGAAATCTTTTCGAGATCATTTTGAAAGTCTGATCATTGTGGATTTAGTGTTATATAAACAAATTTTAAGATCTACTGCAATTATCATAAACAACCAATGGATATCGAAATACTGAGCACTGCGAATAATTTATACTTATCGAGGTAAAAGTTTTGAAAGCGCTATGTTGAAGGAACTTTGTAAATTGTATAACTGTCAACTGCAATTTTTAAGGGCTTATCATCACTCAGCTAACGTACAAATAGAAATGCAATTTCGCATGATTAGTGATTCAATTATTTCACATAAAGATAAATTTTATAGAAATCCGGTTGGATTGCTTCCATAAATTGAATTTATGGTCAACTCAACATTTGAAAAATTAATTAAATGTCCTGCGCAAATTTTTCTTGGTAAAAACGATTGATTGGATAAACAAAATCAAGTTGGATTAGATCAAGTTTGTTCAAAAGAGAACACATAAAAATTTTGAAAAGATATAAAACTTTTGAAGGCCCAGGAGTAATAACCAATAAAATACATGAAACGAGTTATGAAATAAGAATGCCAAATGGTAAAATACTAACTATAAATGTGGAATGGCTTAAACCTTTAAAATGGAGGGGAATGTAAGGAATAAGTTAAATAATGTATATTATTTAACTAATTTAAATGGATACAATTAATACTCGGTCCACACAATCTAATGAACACTGAAAAAACAGCTCTTTTAGACAACTTTTCAAAGCGTTTAACTCAACAACTTACTCAACATATTTCCACAAACCATATACATTTTTAAATGCGACAATTAAAACGTACAAACTATCATTTATAAATTTTTAATGGTGTTTATTTATAAAAAATATCGACTTTAAATCAGTAAAGATATCGATTTTTTTGATATTCACGAATTTTTGGCACTGCCTTTTTCAAGCGATTTTGATAATTCATAAAAAAACTTGATTCATAAAATCAAGACAATTATTACTCTGCTGGGGTTGTCATGAATAAATTAGAAATTAATTTAAAATAATTCATTTAACTAAATGCCATAACTAACTTAACTACATAACAAAGGATAATAAAAAAATGATAAATTATTTCAATTAAAAGTTATTTTCTATAAAATAAAACATTTAAATAGAAACTAATTAATTAATTAATTAGCAATTTATTCATCTTGTTGAGCAACTGGTTAATAATGACTATTTTTTAATTATAGAAAATTATAGTTGAAGTGAGTGTATTTCAAAAATATTTTTATACACATATTATTTTTCGAATTTAATTTTTATTTTAAAGAACTAGAGATCCTTTACCAGGTGCTTTTTCAAGACAGCCTTTTTTATTATGAATTCATCTTGAATAAATCATGTCTTAATATGGTTTTATACATTTTTAATTAAAACAAATTTCATTTTTTTAAAATTATAAATTAACTATGAATATTAAATTTAAAGATTTATATTTTTGAAACAAAGAGCTTTAAATAAATAAAAAAATTTATATTCTGGAATTACCGACACCAGGCGTGATTGGAGGAATCGAATTACAAGAAACATTTGGATTTAGACTGTTAAAATTAAAGTTATCGAGGCTAGTGAAAAAGACAAGAACTATATTTGTAACATTGAAGCAAAATTTGGCAGAAAAATAAAGGATGAAGAACGATTGATACGAGCGTTGGAGCAGTTAAAGATCAATGAAGATAGCAAATTAAAGGAAATTATAACAAACAGTGGAAACGTGTTTATGGCAGATAAATGGGATGTGGGTCGCACACATTTGGTAAAACACAAGATAGTTACAAGAGGTGAGCCGATAAACATAAAACCATATCGCCAACCACTAAATTTGGAATCAAAGATTGAAGAAGCAATACAAAATTTGTACGAAAATGGAATTATACGGAAATGTAACTCTCCATGGAATACACCGCTAATATGTGTATGGAAAAAAGAGAAAAAGGATATTAGACTATGCTTGGACTTTAGACAGCTGAACGCGGTAACAGAGAGGCAGGCATTTCCAATGCCAAACATAGACGAGATGTTGGATTTGTTAGGAGGATCCGTCTTTTTCAGCTCAATCGATCTAGGTAATGCATATTACCAAGTGGAACTAGAAGAAGAATCACAGGAGAAAACAGCTTTCTCAACAAAGAACGGACAATATTGTTTCAACAGAATGCCGTTTGGAATTGCAGCAGCACCAGGTACGTTCCAAGAAATGATGACAAAAGTATTAGGCAAAATAAAGGGAGCAATGGTGTATTTGGACGACATCTTGATTTATTCAAGCAGTAAAGAGAAACACTATACAATACTCGGAGAAGTGTTAAAGGCGATTGAGGAAGCAGGCCTAAGGATTAATCCAGAAAAATGCCAAATAATAAAGGAAGAAATCAGATTCTTAGGACACATAATCAGCAAGGAAGGAGTACAGACAGATCCATCTAAAATTCAGGCCATACAGAACTTTGGGAAGCCTAATTGCGTAAAGAAACTCCGAAGCTTTTTAGGTATTTGCAATTATTATAGAAGATTCATCAGTGATTATGCAAAGAAGTCAAGGATGTTAGAACAATTATGTAGCGGACCAAGTAACAAAAAATTAGAATGGAGTGAAGGAACGAATAGCGTGTTTGAGGGATTGAAATTATCACTCACGACGGCGCCAATCTTATGTTTTCCGGATCTGAAAAAGGAGTTCATTTTAGATACCGACGCTAGTTTCGATACCATTGGAGCAGTACTTTCACAAAGAGATAAAAAATGGAAAGGAAAGAGTAATTTCGTATGGATCACACTCGATGACGAGCCACGAGAAAGGATATTGTATTACAAGAAAGGAACTATTGGCGGTATATTATTTTTGCATTCATTTTAAGCACTATCTCTACGGAAGAAGATTCACGCTAAGGACAGACCACAAGGCAATCACGTTTATGATGACAACCAAGAAGCCGATTACTTCACAATTCCAAACATGGATCAATTATTTGAGCAGTTTAGATATAAGAGTAGAATACAGAAAGAGTATTAATCACCAAAATGCAGACATGGTGTCGAGAACTAAATGTGACACGTGTGTTCAATGTCAAATGGCCCAGGAAGAAGCTAAGAAAGGAAAGATAAAAACAAGATTACTAGACTCGATCAGAGAAGAGGGAAGAAGCAACATCCAACATGGAATTGTAGAAGAAGTACGAAAGAAAACGATGATACCTGAAAATGAGTTACAAGAAACAATAAAGGAAATACATAGACTATTGTGTCATGCTGGAGTCGAGAAGATAGCCGATTATATGAAAGATAGATATGTTGGAAAACACCTGTGGAGTAAGATTCAGGAGATTGTTCGAAGTTGTGAGATTTGTCAAAAAACCAAGGCTTTAACAATAACAACGAAAGAACCAGTAAAAAGACAAGATTCGAAGGAAATGTTCGAAATTATATTCGTGGATATATGTGGACCGTTGGCAGAAACAAAAGGACGTAAGAAGTATATATTGGGCATAATAGATCAGTATAGTAAGTATCAAGTCTTGACAGCGATAACAAAACAAGACGAAGAAACAATAAAGAAAACGATTTTAGAAAAGTGGATTTTAAGATTTGGATGCCCAAAGGAGATAAGAGTTGATTGCGGAAAGGCGTTTGAATCAGGAATGATGAGAGAATTCACAAAGATGCTAGATATTAAATTATGTTTTTCGAGTCCATACCATCACCAAACAAACGGTCAGATAGAAAGACAATTCAGGACAATACGGGATTTGATAAATGATACTTTACAGGATAGAAGGAAGACGGATTGGGCAGAGATATTACCAGAAGTCGAATTCACTTTAAATTCAATGTAGGAGAAGAAGTATTAGTAAAAGTAGAAACACGCCACAAAGGCCAGGACAGGTATGAAGGTCCGTACAAAGTGATAGAGAAAGTGCATGACAGACGATACATCTTAAGAAATGAAGATGGAAAAAGGATCGAAAGAAATGTGGAAAAACTTAAAAATTTCTTAAGAAGGGGGATATGAGGAAGTTTTATGATGAAGAAATTTTTAAATTGAAAATTTTAAAAATTAAATTTTAGATTAATTTCTTAAAAAAAAAATAAGAAGATATTTTAATTAAAAATATATTCGTAGAAAATTTGTTTAAATAAGAAAGATTAAAGAAGATATAATTTGATTTTGATATTTATTGAAATAAAATTTATGGAAAATAAAAACTGATTTTAATGTTTTACAGGATGAACCTCCTAATAGTTATATTGGATATTTTATAGAAATTTTATTTATAAAACTAGTAATTAGGAAGGTACTAAATTCTTTATTATGTAAAATCAAATAAAATTATTTTGTTCAGAATTAATATGATTTATTAGCAGAAATTAAAATTAATTTTATATTGTAACAATATCATGTTTATTATATTAATCCATTTTGATGCATGTTATTATAGAAATATTTTCATTATAATACATTAAGAAATTAATGATTAAATTAATTTTAATTAATTTTTATAAGGAATTACTTTATTTGCTTCTATATTTATTGTAACTGCTTTTACATATATCTGTGAAATGACAAAAACAAACAGGTGTACAGTGAAAGATGTAAATAAAATAATATTAACAGTAATATTTTGTTTTTGTAGTTATGACAAAGTAAGAAATATGTGAATCAAAATGCTGTAAATAATCATTCGCACCAACAGATACGGATTAAATATTTTTTAATAAATTTACAAATTAATATTATAGAAATACATAAAAAGTACTTTAAATGAGGGCATTGATAAATGGTTAAAAAATTTAACACTGAAATGCATTAATTATTTTTTTAATAAAAAACAAAGACAAACCTCGAGATACTTTAAATATTCTCATATTTAGAAAAATCAGTTACGCAACAATTTTTTGAAACTGTAATTTATGTATTATTTATAAAAAATAATTTTAAAAATCTTTACTGGGCTGAGTAAGGAATGAACCTTAAGCATTTATTGGCTAAAAACATTTACAAGTGTTAGGTATGTTAGTTTTGTTAAAATTTCTGCAGGAAAACATTTTAACTTTGACTCCACTTGTTTTCTGTTTAAAATCTTTTATTAAACTATATTGAAATTTTATTTAAAATGCAATTTCACAAAAAGTTTTGATCACAAGAATATATGATTTTCGACAGTTGAATTTCAATTTTTACAATTGGATAAATTTTCCTCCTTTATTCTAAATTTGTTTAATTGTAAAAATTAGTAGATGTATAAATTAACATAAATTCATTGAAAAACATTTCATAATTAGAGTAAAAGTTGAAGAACATTTTTGATAAAACTTTATTCAAATTATAAGAAACAAAGCAAATATTATTAACTAAACAAATATGGAAAAGTTTATATAGCAAAGAACGTAATTTGAAAATGTGTTTTTTATTATATATTTCAACAAATTAACTGTCGTTTAGTTTTTAACTTGTAAAGATGCATAAATTACAGATTTTAATGTCCGTCAAAGCATTTTGAGCTTTTCTAAGATCGTAAAATAATTAAAATAAAATTAATGTATAAATTATTGTATAAATTATGTATAAAATTATTAACTAAACAATTAATCTGCTACATCCATTAAACCAGGCAAATATTATTATGTGTGTTAGAAATTCATTGGATAAATGTTTAAGTATGATTGATGTTTCGATTACAAATTTACTGATTGAATTTTATACAATTGCAATAACATCATTTTATAAAAATTGTATATAAATACTGATAATTTCGAATTAAGTTAGATATTCAAAGGTTTTTGAATGGGGTTTTATCTGTATTCAAGGCGTTTTTAGGTTGTTTATTTGTTTTAAATGTTTTTTGAAATCTATTAAATTCATTTGTTAAAATAAAATTTTTACCTTTTCTTCTAAAAGTTGTCTATTGATAGTTTCAATATATTTTTCTTTTGCTAATAATTCATCTTTCAGAGTTGAAATCGCATTTCTTTGATGCATGAGATTGGTTTTATTTTCTTTTAGTTGGAGTTCTTGTTTTGTTATAATATCTTTGGAAATTATTTTTTTCATCTTTAATTTTTCGATTTCATTCTTGTATTCATTACAGTTAATTGACAACTTCCTTTCAATCATTTTGTTTGAATGTATCTCTGCGTTTAAATGATAAGTTTCTTTCTATAATTATATGAAATAGCTTTGAAATTCAAAACTAAATTTTATGTTCATGTAAAATATGATGTTATTTTTCAGTAATAATAAAAATAGTAAATTAAAAAGCTTGAATATGAATCACTAAATATATCGATGTTTTTGATATATTTATTGATTCATTGTCAAGCTTTTGAATAAATACAATGGAAAAGAAATCAGTGGTGAAATTTGAAAAAAAGTTCTTATAAAAATAGTATAAGTTAAAGTTAATTAACCATATTGGCTTAAAATTTATGTATTTTTATAAAACAAGGTGTTCCACTAAAATCTCTTTCTTTAAATTTGACTTCTTTTCTGTAAATGTTTTTTATAATTAAAAATTGAAACTAAATATAAAACATTTCATTTTTCATTATTTAATTTTCAACTAAGGAGTAATATTTTTCATTTAACATCAATGTTTGGCGCTTATTTATTCAATAACATTTAAAAAAAGCAGTGCAGAAGATTTGTATTAAATAAAAACCATTGATTTATAGTCGAAAAGTAAATGAAGATAGATGAAATCCTAAATGAAAACAGAAGACAGGTGAAGATGAAGATAAAGATAAATGTTTTAAAAGAATAAATTTAAAAGAATATAAAATTTAATGCGAATTTATTGAGTTTTTTAAAGTTATTTTTTTAATTTTTTATTTGTTCAATATATGAAGAAGGAAAAACATTTTTAAATACATATGTTGCAAATTTGGTTATGTGATAAACCTTCATTTTCATATTCTTTCAAAGAGTTTTAAATTTTAATTGTTATTGGTAAATTTTAAAACTTTAAAATTATTAAAATTGCCAAAATTTCAAATTAATTTTTGCAATTCACATTCATTCATTGTTTTTTGTAGTACCTTCTTCTCATACTATTTGATACGATTTGTTTTTTATTTAAATCCAGATTTTCCTGAATGTATAACAGATAAATTTAAATCAAGATCTTTCTAAAAACATCTAAGTATTTATGTTCATTATTCTGCCAGTCTTTGAATTTTTCTATTTCTTGAATCTTTTGGATTTATTTATTATTTATTATAATTATTTTATTCACTTGCTAGACAGCAGTATCATTCGATTTCATTATAAATAAAGTAAAACTATTTTGTAAATGTACTTTCAAAAATGATATTTTGTTATTCAGGTAACCTCCGTATAAGATGGTCAAAGTTACCTTCTTAGAATTAATTAATGCCTCAAACCATAGAGAAGATTTAAATCAACTAAATATCAAAATATTCCTACCAACAAAACGAACTTCATTATTTTTAACGTTAGATCAAGGAATTAAAGCTAATTTCGCCAGGAAATCATTGCAACAAGTTTCGATAATGAATATATCGAGGTCATAGAGAAATGGAAACGTATTACAATTTATAACTATTAATATATTAATCTCATAACTCGATCCATCAAAGAAATACAACCTACAATATTAAATGCCGTAACTTAATGGTGATCATCAATGACTAAGAAACATCATGTAATGTTTTTGATTAAATTTTGTTTTAATGAACATTAGTTAAAAAATATTATTTAAAAAAATATTATTATTGTTTTTAATTTCTGAAATTTAAACCGTTTTAAACATTATATTCTAATTTCGTATAATAAGAATTTGTATAAAATGGCATTTTTATGAATTTAATGAACATGTTAAACGAGTTAATTTATATGTAATTTGAACAAAGTTTATTACGACAACTTTTATAAACTGTACAATCATTATCATATTTAATTCTTCTTTTTATTATTGTCAATATAAATATAAAGTGATGATTTCTTGGTAGCAGTATTTATTATTTAAAACAATAAAGTGATAATTTAAGCCTTTTGCTGCGAATAATGCATTTAATTGACCGGGACTATCTTATAGTCGAAAAAGTTTTTCATTAAATACATTATTCGCAGCAAAAGGCTTAAATTATTACTTTATTGTATCAATATAAATATTATTATATTTTTTTTAATTTTAATTATATATATATATAACAAAATTTAAAACCTTTAATTTAGAGACTTCATCTTTTAGTTCAGTTATTTTCGAGGTCAGTTTATCAACCAGTTCTAGCTTATCATCAAGGTTTTCTTTATCCAACATAGACTTTTCGTTCAATTTGATATTTTCAATTTCGAAGTCCTTCAGTTTTAATTTCTGAATGTCTGTTGTTTTCAGTAAATTTCCTATCGATTTCTGAAAATAATAAATTTCACTAAATAGTTTCCTACAAAAATAACTTGATCAATTGTCATTATCAAAGTGGATTCGTTAATTTTGGGTATATTGGCACAGCTAGAATTGAACAACTCGATTTTCTTTTCATTTTTAAAGCAATTAATTTGGGATTGTAATTTATATACCTCTGTCTGTAATATTTTATTATGAGCTTCACTTTTTTCTAAGGAATTCTTCAGAATTTCTGTCTGCCTTTTTATCTCATTGTTATCCGTTTGTAACAGTATAGAATCGTTCTGAAAAAATAAAAAATGTAATTATTTGATAAATATTTTGATTTTTTTTTAATTTATCATTAATTATAATTAAAAAATTAATTTTTGTATATATATATATATATTATCATTATTATTATTATTATTATTATTATTATTATTATTATTATTATTATTATTATTATTATTATTATTATTTTTTCAAAAATGTCATTTTATATATAAATTTTATAAATTTTATAAATAATATATCGATTTCATATATTTTACTTCCTGCTTCATATAACTTCCTTAATATATTTTTATTTATTTCTTACTATTTCTTATATAAATTTATATGAATAATATATTTTTGGTTTAATGATGTGTATTACTTTATTTACCTTTAAGTTCGACCTACAGGCCGGTGCAAAATTAAATAAATGCAATCTTTATTGGATGATTTAAGTAATAAAATTGAATGTTTATTAAAATTATTAAAATGATTGTGAAAAAATAAATGAATTTGAAAGGAAATGTTGTTGGAGTCCTCTGCGATCGTCAACCTTAATTTATGGAATAAACTTATTACTCGAGAAGTATTGTAATAAGAACTGGAAAATGTTAAATTATCTGATAATGTTGTTTGATAGAAATTATAAATATGGAAAATAGATTGTAATTGTGTTGAGCAATAAAAATTTATATTGTTTAAAATTCGCTATTATTATTAACAAAAGTTTTCAATTTATTATTATACCGACCAAATCAGCAAGTTGTTCATACAGTTTTCACTTGTTTATTAAAGAAAAACAAAATAAAAAATCATAGCATCTACTAATAATCATAATTATAGTTAAGCTTAATTTCTAATGATTATATATTTTTACCTCTTAACGGTTTAACCCGTATATATACGGGCAGACTTCATATTAAATTTAAATGGAATTCTGTTTCGTTTTAGATTATCCCGTATGGATTTGTACGTTGTCTGTACAAAACGTTGCTCGCCAATGTATGTTTTGCGCTCGTTTGAAAGATGCGAGAGGCAAAAATATTCGAGGGGAAACTCGATATCAATGTGACAATTGTAAAGTATCTTTATGTATAATAGGATGTTTTAAAAATTATCATACTGAACCTAATATAAATGTTGAATAATATTCGAATAAATTTCAAAGATAATGTGTTTTTATTTGTTTTATTTTATTTTATATATTCCGATGAAAGTTGCAATATTTTTTATCAAAATTTGCCAAAATATATATATTTTTTCTAACAATAGAGATTTTGATAAAATTCTCTTATCAATTACATCGTTATAACACAGTCTTCGACGAGAACAATAAAAAATACGATCTTTTTGTTTATAAAGGGCTAGGCCAAATCACAATATTTCTTTCTCAAATTTTATAATTTCACGTATATATACGGGTTAAATTTTTAGGTCGCAAAAAAATATTTATATTTTTTGAACCATATAAGATTTTGATGAAATTTTCTTATGGATAACATCCTTATAACTTAGTCTATCATTATTGACAATAAAAAAATACGACCTTTTTTGAAACGTTTTTCCCGGAGAAATGGGACCGTTAAGAGGTTAAGCATAAATTATAATTATCATTATAATATTACTATTATTAAAATATAAAACTCATTACTGATAATCTATAAAATGCTAATTGAGTTTGATTGTATTGTGATTTCCAATGTGCTTCTTTATGGCGCAAATTTTGTAATTCCAAATTGTTAATTGTAACAGAAATTTGAATTGAATTGAGTTGATCCAGATTTTTTAAAAAACTTATTTCCAAACCATCATATTTTATCTAATAATAATAATAATAATAATAATAATAATAATAATATTAATAATAATAATAATAATAATAATAATAATAATAATAATAATAATAATAATAATAATAATAATAATAATAATAATAATAATAATAATAATAATAATAATAATAATAATAATAATAATAATAATAATAATAATAATAATAATAATAATTCAGCAGAGCTTGGTTGCTGTTTTATTTCCATTAAATATAAAATTCTGTTCTAAATATTTTTTTATTTACATACAATTTTTTTAATGGTGTACTGTTTCTTTCCTTTTTCACTTTCTCATATTTTTTCTGCAGTTATCGTAATGATTTATTCTTTATACTAAAACAACTCACATTTTATGTGCCTGAACGAAAGTTTTCATAACCTTTTCAGTTAGAATTTTTATGAATTTTAAATTATTTCTTTAGGCTTCATTTTCTGACATAGTACAATCGGATGATTTATAACAATTTTGAGAATCTGAAAAATACATTTTATCACCTCTTCACTCTTTTTTATTGTTTGATAATTAAATAAATCTTGATTTAACCAGACAGACTTTTAATAAGTTAAATATTGAAAAAATGATTAATATGTTCGAATTATTTACCTTGCTTTTAAATGTTTTTCACAGTTATCCTGTGGTTTTGATTGCATATTATTGCATATTATATATATATATATATATAAGCAGTGTAGACATTATTTTGCTTTTTATAGATTGAATTTGTAAATAATGCAAATATGTTTAAATATGAATTTCATTCCATCCTTGCTGGAAAAAGCAGATAAATTTTTGTCTAGTAATTATCATTGTTGTTGCCTGTGGTACACTCGTCCAAAACAGTTAATGAAAAGCATTTGGATCAGATATTTTTTTTAATTTACATTTTTAATTATTGAATAATTTAGGCGTTTATTGCAACTTAATATAACAAATAAAAAATAAGTAAAATTACTTGCAATTCTTCAAACATGTTCTTTTTATTCATGAACTCGTGAACTGCTTGATGAGCTTCCTCCTTAATAATTTCCAACTCATGCTTCAGTCCAGATATGATTTTATTCATCATATCCTTTTCTTCATTAAGAAAATTAATTTGGCTTTCATACATCAATTTCATTGACTTGATCATTTTATTTTCCGATATTGTTTCATCGTTCTTTGACTAAATTAAATGAAACTTTAAAATAAACGTTTTGATAATATTAAAAAGAGAGTTTGAAGACTATAAATAAGTAATATATCGATGTTTGTTGATACTCACTAATTTTCGACACTGCCTTTTTCAAGTGAAAAAAGGCAGTGCCGAAAATTCGTGAGTATCAACAAACATCGATATATTACTGATTTATAGTCTTCAAGCTCTCTTTTTAATAAATTCAATGGAAAAAATAATCAGTGGTGAAATTGGAAGAAAGAAAAGTTCTTATAATAATAGTTTTGATAATAATAATTATTTTGAATATTAAAATATTTTTCATGGTCAATTGAAACTTGAGCTCTTACGCGTAAAAAATGAAATTACGAAATGGGCAATTTATTTAAATTAATTGAAAAAAAATAATTTTAATTTCAACTTTTTATATCAATTTTAGTTTAATAATATAATTTATTATAATGACAAAGTTATCCATGTTTTTGGACAACTTTTATCTTATTTAAAAGTAGTTCTATCAATCAGCCTCTCTTTGTATACAAAATGTTAAATTTTCACTGCTTAAATTATTACTAAATTATTAAATTACATTAAATTAATTAAATTAAATCAAAACATGCCCTGAAAATAATAACTGATGATGTAAGTGTTACTATTTAGAAATTCGTCGTTTTGTTTTAGTAGATGAGAAATTGATAGATTATATTGGTAGGCTTGGTTTTATTTGTAACAGTATATACTATATACCATATTTGTGTTATAATTTCTAATTAAAATCGTTCCCTAACGTTGATTTAAGCATTACATCAAGTCAATTTAGAGCAAACAAATCTCCCATATTTGTATACTTTTATAAATATTTCTTTTCGTTATAAATGCGCAATCTCATACAGTGAACTGGAAGAACACATTTTCCCATTTACATCAATTCATTTGAAATTTAATAGGATGTATTTTTTGTTCATAATAATAGAAAATTACATCACAATGAAAAACTTCAGTAGCAGTAATATCTCGTGTATTACTAATCTGAGCAACGAAGACTCTCAATAAAGAATTCAAAACAGTTATGTGCCTTTATTACATGTGACAGGTGCAATTTCTTCTCCAGAATCAGTGCTTTCAATTTCAACTTGAGATTTATCATGATGATATTCACGTTTGGTCAACGCTCCTTGAATAATCTCTTCTTCAGTCATTAGTAAGACATTCTCCAGATCAGAGCACAACGCATGAAATGCATCTTTTGCCATATATATATATATATATATATATATATATATATATATATATATATATATATATATATATATAATAAGCTCACTAAAGCTAAAATCAAATTCTTATGGTCGTGGAAACGCAAAATTAACTGTTGCACAATAAATAAACAGTCTGACAGAAACAATTTTAGAATGTACCACTTTTGCAGAATTTCAGCTATAAGCAAGCATTTGCAAAGGCAATAAACAACTACATAATAAATGAATAACACAAAGTCTGTAGTTGGTTTAGATTCAAATTCATGAATAAACTTTAATAGCAAAACGTTCCTATATGGTGTTTTGGGATTCCTGATTCTTTCTTGAGCGTTGATTGAATGCTCGAAATGGTGTGTGGTCCTAAACCTTTCTATCTAATTTTTATATTCACTCAGGGAAGTTCTGAATCCATTTTCTTTAAAAACCCTTTAAACATTACGAAGATCATCCAAACGTTATTGTTGGTCTTATGTTTTGCTGGAATCCATACTTTATTTAATCACAAGGAAAAGCAACTATCGTATTTGGATACGCAAGAAAGGTTAAACAATCCATAGCTTTTTATAAACTAACTTCAGTCTCAATTTGGAAGTTAAAAAGAATTTCTCGGTTTTTTACTGTATTTTTATTACAAAAATTTTTCATATTTTAAGCCACCTGATGTAAGTAATTTAAATTTATTTTTATAAAATATTTTGAAGTTATCAGGATATATTTTACTAAATAAATTATTTAAATAAATTCAACAGAAACTTAAATTGTTAAAAGGTATTATTGTGCCAAAATCTAAACGTGTTAATAGTGCCTCCGACTTCCACATTAATAAAAATATCAACTTAATAATTAAACTTAAAATATATTATATTAAAATGATTGTTTAAATATTTAAAAAAAACATTTTTAAAAAAACAAAAACATTATTAACAATTCATTCATCTCGCCATTCCAATCACTAACCCACATCAAAATCTATAAAAAATAAATGTCAATCATTCGATAAGCTGAAGCCTTTGTTTTCCAAGTCGAGATCTCTCTGTTGATGACCTTGATTATCGACACCTTCTATTTGACCAAAGACATTTTCCGTATCACCTGGACTGACCGATATGTATTCGATTGCCAAAAGAAGTTAATGATCAAAATTGTTCCAAATAAATATTCCAATACTTTTACATCATACGATATTGGAGTCGACATGCCCAAATGTGAGTTCATCAACAATCTCAGTAAAATCGCCAGATCAAGTACCCATGCTTTTGTGGAAACATTGACTGCTGGAACAAATATTTCTATGGTCGTTTTCAATAAAAACTTTATGAAAATTAGTTTTATTAAACTATTCAAAGGTATTTGTGTTGCCACATTTGAAACGCGTTAATATTGCTACATTTAATTTATCATATGTGACTATAGAAAAAAATTCTTTCGTTCTACAACATAAATTTTCAGCTCTGCCTTTTTCAATTGTTTTCAAAAAAGGCTGCTGAAATTTGATTTACATAGTGCAAATAAAAATTTGATCTATAGTCATAATGAAAATAAATGAAATGTTAAAAGAAAACAAAAGCTAATCAAAGATGAACTAAAGAATTTTCTTGATCAAACCTTTAATGCTTTCTGTTCATTGGATTTTTCATATTGTTTCATAGATTTGTCCATTATACGAAATTTCTCCTCGTAAAGAATTAATTTTGAAAGCAAATCTGAATTTATGGATTTCAATTCTAGATTTTCCAGAATAATGTTATTGAGCTCATCTTCTTTTTCTTTTAAATCAACCGTTATCACTTCCAGCTGCGTTTGGGCTTTAACAATGACATTTTGATTTTGAAGATTTTCATTATTAAGCTGCTCGATCTAAAATGAAATTAAAATTTAAATAATGTATTTATCAAGGGAAGGAAAGATTCTTTTGTATTTAAATAATATTAATTTAATTAATATTGATTAATAGTTGTTTAATAGTTGTTTAAATGTTCTGAAAAAAACAGATTTTAATTAGCATTAAATATATTTTATTTAGAATCTATCTCTATATAACATAAAGATTTCTGGTGTCTGAAACAAGATTTAATTTCATTTTATAATGTATGATTAAATTTTTAGAGAAAAAGGCTTTTGTAAAATGGTGATGGTGCATCTAAACATTTCAAAGATCTTACGAGGATCGTGTAAAACGAATCATATTTCAAATGCCTACAAAATTTGATATTTATTCGAATCTTTGGAATAAATTACAAATTGGAAAGAATTTAAATAATTATTCTTAGGGTTATAAAAAGGAAAAGATTAAATTTAAATAATTAAATTTAAAATACATTATTGAATTAATTAAATTAAAATTATTTTGTTTAAATATTAAAAAAAATTCTTTAATTCATCCATATCTTCTTTCAAACATCTCCACTGTCAATTCGCATTAAAATCTATTAGAAAAATGTCAAATAGTCGAGAAACTCAAACCATTGCATTCCAAGCTGAGATCTCTCAGTTAACGAGCTTGATCATCAACACCTTCTATTCAAACAATCTTCCTTAGAGGATTGATTTCCCTTGCTTTAGCCCTTGATAAAATTCGTTACAAGAACTTGACTGACCCATCAGTCTTGGATAGCCAAAAGGAGTTAATGATTAAAGTTATTCCAGATAAAGATTCCAATACTTTGACATTGTACGATACTGGAGTCGGTATGACCAAAGCTGAACTCATAAACAATCTCGGTACAATCGCCAGATCAAGTACCAAAGCTCTCATGGAAGCCTTGACTGCTGAAGCAGATTTCTATGAACGGTCAATTTCGTGTCGCTTTCAATAAATATATTGTACAAATTCGTTTTATGTTTCTACAAAAGAAACATAATTTTGTCCATTTTGACTCTTGTGAGCTATTTGAATTGAAACAATAGCTCTAAATAGTAATAAATTGGGTAGTTAAATTATTTGTGACTGTTTTTAGGTTTATGTTAGAGATAAGCTGGCAGAATTGGATATATTAGTTCCAAATGCATAGTTTCACCAACTGGAAAAGAAGAATTTCATTTTGTCAGCTAATTAGAAACAAATATAAAAGGTTACTAGATTAGGAAGTATAAAACTTTTAAATGAATAACATGATAATGTAAGATAGATATCAACAGAAATCTCTAGAAAACCAAATCATGAAAGAAGTACAATCTAACGTATTAGTAAGAATACTTTTACACCTAGTAAAATTAATTAACCTTGTTCAGGAATGTCATCATATGTTTAGTCAAATTTATATAAATACATTAGGTTATCTAAATATGGTACAAAAACTGTAAAACTAGCCGCAAAGTTAGTCTTGGGTATTACTATTAAAATCCTATATGTGTGGTATACCGCTTTATATTGTACTATTTATATTTTCTAGTACGTAAATAGGTTGTACCATATAGGGGCAGTTTACTGAATTGAATAATCTTAGTTGATAAAGTATTCACTTAAAATTAAATTATGTAAAACCTGATAGTATACATGTATTTGAACCTATGGGTTTCTATTATCCTGCTTTATTGATATCAAAACTGCAAACAATGGGTAAGCTTATTGTATATAATAAAACAATGTTTCAAAACCCAATGACTCAAACATGTGGTTAATATTAATATTAATAATCTATATGGTTAGGCTCTTATCCAAAGACCTTCGTATGCAGATTTTGCCTGGGTCTATAATAATCTTGAATCTTTATTGCATGAATGTATAAATTCAGATATTGAAACTATTCTATATGGTTACACTATGTAAGTTGATATTAATATCCCTGATCAGTTGTTTGATTATTTGAACGATTTCCCTCTTGCTCCGAAAAAGATGTGCCCACCCGGTTTGAAAGTTGAGAAGTTAATGCTCAAGCATTGGCCCAAGAAGAACCATGTTCTTCTTTGGAGACTTCTCAAGATTTATATTGAAAAATGTGCGGTCGCTGTAAATGTTCATCGTGTCATTAAATTTAAGCAAGAACCAATTTTTAAATCATCTATTCACCAAAACAAACAGTTGCGTGCTAATTCTACTAGCGAACTATATACAGATTTATTTAAACTTTATAATAATAGCCTATATGGTAAATTAATCGAAAATTTAACAGAGCGCATGAATTTGAGACTATATAACTCACCTATGTAACTCACCCTCACTTACTTATACATCAAAGCCATAATTTAGAAAATCTATCACCATTGCCCGTGATTTAGTTGCGGCACACTTGAATAAAGACGAAATCTATTTAGATAAACTCAGCTATATTGGCCAATAAGTACTAGATCTATCTAAACAGCGCATGCACCAACTTTAATATATTGTATTGGACAAGTATAGGCGTGAGTTTAATTGTAAAACTAATATTGTTGCCGGAGATACTGACTCTTTCTTTTTAAAAATTAAAAACTGTAAATTAGATGTATTATTACCGGCAATGATTAGAGACAATCTTCTTGACACATCCAATTATGATTCTGAACATCCTTTATACTCTAGAAAACTGACTCTATTATCGGTAGGTTTAAGGACGATAGTAAGAAACTTGGATATAAAGAGTGGGTTTTCTTGAGACCGAAATTTTAAAGTCTCTTAGGCTCTAAGGCTAGCATAAAAGCGAAAGAAGTTAAATAAATGGGGACTAAAATTAATTATCAATCAATTGTTATAACTTTCAGTTCCACAATCTAGGACGATGAAATTGATGACTATGAGAGTGATATGATAGAGCAAGAAACAGTTCGAGAAAATCAAAATCGATTGGATGAAATATTTACAGAGTTGATTATGTGATTTGATAAAAATGATTTATTTAATATATTTTAAAAATTTATTACTCAATTTTTAATTTTAATTTACAAACTACCCCCAGCAGACTTCTACTAATGAATTTAATCTTTATATTTTTAATAAATGTGCATTCACATGTTTTGTGGTGAAATGTCGATTTAAAAAATTTTGTGAGTTGTGAGCGAGAGTTTAGAATCACAANATGGCCTCATTAAAAAGTATTCCCTAAACATTATTCCCAAATTCTGATTTCTAAATCCTTCGTCGACAACATCGTTCTTATATATCTTATAACACAAAAGTTTGGAAAATGATTTTTATTTCAATTGTCACAATTCAGACAGTAAATGTCTATTTATTCCATAGATAAAACTATCAAATACACCTAACCGCGAAAGTTAACATTGTCTATAATATACCTTGGTGTGCACACCACCTGAGGTGAGTCACCAATTATATGACAATGTTAACTTAATTTCATTTATTCTATTTTTCAAAAATCATTTTAAGGTAAGTTTTTGAATTGAAGTAATTTTTAGGACTTGAATTTTGATTTTATATAATTATGAGATCATTATTCAAGTTCTTAAATATTACTGTTAGTCATCATTTATAATTTATCATTTATAAATATATTAATAATTAAATTTCAGGTGTTTTTTTAGGAAATTTATGATATTTTATGCATTAATATGGAATTATTTCGCTAAAATGTAAGTTAAATATTTTTATATTTATAAATAAATAAAGTAATCACCAAACACATTTATTTTTTTAATACATTTAGGGAAAAATCGGCGTACATGAACGAAATAGTTTTTTAAATTTTTATAATCTTCTTTCTGCAGCTCATTTTCGATGGCTTCTTTGACGATGTCAAATCTGCTTGGGAAGGACATTGAACTGAATCCATTTGTCCTTGATATTACTTTTCTGATGCTGCCTTTGATTTTACTAAACACGCTTTCTATTGGATTGAGGAATGGGCTATATGGTGGTAGGTGTTCTATATAATTATTCGGAGAAATTGCTCCACTATGAATTGAAGCATTGTCATGAATGAGACGGTATCCTGTCCCATTCAATTTTATACTTAATTCATTAATAAAATTTTGGTAGGTATCCTTTTTGTAGGATCCTACAATTAATTGGTAATGAATTGCACCTTTCACACCTATTGCTAACAGAAATGACATGTTTCTTCCTCGATTATTTGAAACTATGGAGTATATTCTTTCTCCTTTTTTCTTCCTTCCATAGGTTTGTGTAGTCCACGTATTGAAGCCGCATTCGTCAATATAAACGAGATTTTTATCTCGCCAGACTTCGAGAAAGCGTGTGACATACTCCATTCGGATTTGAAGTACGCGATCTGAATTTCTTGCTTCCACACATGGTCTTACCTTTTTAACCGTTATTAAGTGATTTTTTAGAAATCTTGAAATAGCAGTTGTGGATGCCGAGCAATTTTGTTGTAACAGGAAAATTCGCATTTCTTCTAACGTTGCATAAAAATTGGCTTCGACAAAATCCAACAAATTATTTCCCTGTTCTTCTGAAATAATTTGTTTTCTGCCACTTCTTTTTCCTTTTGTAATTTCGGCATATTTCTTATATTTGTAAATTATTGAAATAATTGAATTTTTGGGGATTCCGAGCAATCTTCCAAATTCTTTATAATTGTCCCCATTTTCAAATGCATTAATAAGCCGAATTTTGTCTATTTCTGTAATTCTTTGAAAATATTAATTTGTTAAAATAATTTATTAAAATTTACGATTTGCGATTTTTTTTCGGCAAATTCGAAGTTGTCGAAGGACCTTCTTCAATATTTGAAATGGTACCTTCACGCAAAGAAATATCTGTTATACTGTAAAATATTTTAATATTTTATATTTTAATGAATAAATCTTACATTGTCAGATCTTCAACTTCGCAAAAAGCCACTGTGTCCTGTGAAATATCTGTAAATCTAAAGAAATTTTATATTCCAAATTATTTTATAATTAAATCTTACGATGTATCTTCTTTTTTTCCCTAAAGCTCAACGTAGAGCAGTCGGAATCTGATTCAAAAGTTTTTTTGTACATAATTTTTTAAATAATTTAAAAATATTGATATGTTAATTATATGTTAATCAATCTGAATTTCGCATGAAAAACACTTTACTTAATTTTGTATGTATTTTTCATTATGTATGCTGTGTTTGTATGCTTAATTATTTTCTCTCACTTTTTAGATTCCTATAATAAATATGTTAAATTTCGCGGCATTAAATTTCTACACACAGGTAAGTTTGTGTGTTCCTATAATATATATTTATTGATTTTTTTTTTAGATTATAGGTAATGTTATATTTCGCGGTTAGGTGTATTATATTCATGCTGAATGCTATAACGGATGGCATGATGAGGCAACTAATCCACTTTGGAGTGCCAGAAAATTTTGAATCAACAACAGCAACAGTCAGAAAAATTTACATACAATGACATTAACAAGAAAATTTCTTTGTGAGTCTAATATTTGTCACAGGAATATGTTGTATTGCTCCTATTGATCTCCAACGTCACCCACCCGGATCACTACTCTCCGGAGTGCTTATTTCTATAAATTTGGCATTATCATTTCATCAAGAAGGATTGAAAATTTGCTTACTTCTGTTTTGTGTCTATGTTGTGTTGAGTTTGTTTTTGTGTCATACTCCTTGCTTTTGTTTTATTTTTACTTTACTTTTGTGTTTATCATTTTGATGTTCTCTAAATTCTTTTAATTGTTTTTAGTATAATTTTACTTGATGTTGTGTCTGCGTGTTATTTCCCGACACATTTCGATCACGCTTCACCTATGTAGGCTTAAAATTAGTGTTTGCCCAACAATTAAATATGAAAACATTTTTTATATAAATAATAATATTTAAACAAATTTTAGTAATAAATAGAACATTTAACTTAAACAAATTTTTATTAAATTTTAAAAAAAAATATTTATGTGATCAGCACACACTTATTGTGTAAATATATGTCTTTTGGAATATGCTATTTCGATTTGTATAAAGGTATCTTTAACCACAATTAACTAAACTTTGTACGTTCAAGAGTTTGGCTACAAAGAACAGAAAAGTTGTGGCCTATTATGACTTTACATTTTTTTGATTTCAGTATGAATTCTCGACGAAATATTTGTTTTGATGATTAGAATTTCGGAAGTACTTGCATTGGTTCCATTATTTTATGATATTCACGGTAGAAAACTTTTGGAAACTTTATCTTTTATTGAGAAACGTGAGGTCAAAAATTGTCGGACCTGTTACATTTGTAAAAAATTCATTTGTGATAGAGTTAGAAACCATTGTAACTTCTCAGATTAGTATGCCAGTGCTGTTTGTAGGTATTGTAATGTTTCTTAACGAAGTCAGAAACAGTTACAGTTTGTGTAAAATATTGATTAAAAAAATTTTTGCCATAAAAAGTTATGAAATTGAAATCAAGAATTTTATTTTGGAGACTTTTTTGAGTTGGAAGGATTTTTCCTGTAAAAATCCTTGTATATTTCCTATACAGTTGATTTCCTATATTAAAATAATTTTCTATAATAAAGTATATTTTTCAAAAAATAGTATATTGTGAGCATTCTAAACCAAGAAGTTTCTCATATTTTCTTCTGACCAGAAATAGTGACGTAATCATACATATTATCATGTAATCACCGGATTTTACATATCATACATACGTAATCAAAATCACAATTATGTAATAGTAATATTTTGTTTTAATGAGTTAGACGATTTATTAGATAATGAAAGTTAACAAGAGGTGTAATACGAGAATCGTGAGAAATGAGTGGTCGAGTGAGAGTCGATGATGGCTGTGAGAGTAAGGGACTACAAGTCTTCAATTGGATATATATGTTATCCAAAGGTCAGAGAATTTGAATGAGAAATCTATTATGTAGGAGTCTGTAAATGTGATCGAGGGACAGTTGATGAGGGCTGTGAGCGTTGGAAAATTTGCTAAAAAACCGGGTAGTCAATTCTTTTAATAAAAACAATGTCAATTGAAAAGAAATCAAAATTGAAAATTGAACAAAGTTCTTATAATAATAATAATTAATAATAATTATTATTATTATTTTATTATAAATCTTTTAGAATGACATTATTAAATAAATAAATAATTTACAAATTTCATGATATGTAAAAATCTAAATTGATTTAAACTATTTAAAAATTTGTAAAAGCAAATTTACGGCACTGCCTTTTTCAAGTGAAAAAAAAGGCAGTGCCGAAAATTCGTGGGTATCAAAAACATCGATATATTTCTGATTTATAGTCTTCAAGCTCTCTTTTTAATAAATTTTTTTATTTATTAATAAATATGAAAGATTTTTGTCTTTTTAATTAAAAATTTATTTTTGGAAGTACTTTTAAGATTTGAAATTCACAGAAACATATTTTGTTTGGTGCAATTGGGAAAACATTTTATTTGTTATGTAATTTCTCCATTGTAATGTAATTCCATGTTCCGCGTGACCAAACCATTTCATTACTCACTATATTAATTTCATCTTTACTGTTTATTTTCCAAACAATTGCCCGTCAACTAATACAAAAATCAAATGACAGTTGTCTTTTATTATCAATAATTGTTCCAGAAATAAAGTTAGAATAACCCTTTTATATGTATATAATTTACATTATAATTTATGAAAAATTTATGAAAATAAAAAATCTGATTTCTTGCATGTGGTACCTTTGGAAATCTGGAAATTAATATATGTTAAATAAAAAATAATGTATTATAAAAAAAATATTATGATTTTATAAAATTCAATATTTTAAACAAATTTATTCAAGTTATTTCCAAAATCTAAAAAATTGCAGTTAAAAAGAATTAAAATAAATTTTAAAAAATATTTGAAATATAGAAAACATAAAAGTGTGAAGAATAAAATACTTTTAAGAATGAAGAAAATTGTCATTAAAAATGTAAATTTTATAAATTTTATTTCCCAAATGATATAATTCTATCACTTTGCTCTTGTATCAATCCTAAGATGAAATCCATACAAACAAATTCTTCATGATTTGCTTCTTCGCATTTTCTTGTTATTTTACTCAACATTTCGAGATGAGCCGGTTTAAAATCAATTATGGATTTTGAAATATTTTCATTTTTAAAGTCTTCTATTAAAACAAAAACATTGTTTTATAATAGAGTGATCAACTCCATTATATCCAAAATCCTGTCAAATTTTTTGTTTAGGAACTTGTATTTTCTAGGGATTTGGCAAAGTAGACTGTAAAATGCTAATCGCATTTTTTCAATATTATGTTGTAAATTTAGCTGGTAAGAGTTTAGATTTGTCAAACATTTGATTCGATAAATATTAGAAAATGAAAATTTTTCATAATTTTCTTCTTTGCATATTTGAGAAATATTTGTCATTATTTTTGTGATCCGATTTAAAGATTTTATTATGATATCCAGAGAAACATTAACTTCGGTTTTAACACCTTTGATTATCGACTTACTTGAACAATTTTCATCAGTTTTACATTGGATGTTTATTAGTTGACATTTTACAGCGCAATTAAAAAAACAATATGATTGGTTGATTTTTAAACTGTGCATGCATGTTGCGCATAAACCTTTGCCACATTCTTTACATTGAAATTGGTCATTCAATGAAAAAGGTGAGGAACATACCAAACAAAATTGGTTAGAACTTTTCACAATGTCAACATAAGAATTCGGATTGAGATTCTTAATAAAATACAAAAGGATAAGTTTGCAAAATTTCGTTCTCGTTTCGACATGTTTATTTATCATTCGAATGTTGTCCATGAGACAGTGAAGATATTTACCAAATGAAGTCTTTAAAAGTTTACCTTTTAGATATTCGTTAATTAATGGTTTCATGTTGTCATATATAAACATCTTATACGTGTTTATGGTTTCCATTTCTGCCGAAATGTCGGGAATAATCTGGATAACATGTCCTTTCATAGTATTTAACTGGAAAAGTTGATTTTCATAGTACTTTTCATTTTTAAAAATATATTAAACCAATTTTTCCATTTTATTTGAAAATTATCTTGATTATCTGATTCTGAATATTGTGAATATTCTTTAATTGTTTTTCTAATAAATCTGCAACTTTCCTCTGCAACTTTCACATTTTTATCAAATAAATAATCTGAAATATTAAAATAATTGTTTGCAAATTCTGACATTGATCTTTCTCTAACTTCCAAAGTATTGGTGAGCTGTATATTATGAGCAATTACTTTGAGTAATTTTTCACAAATTGTTGGTACAAAATCATCGAATAATGTTGAAATGGTGAATATTATTTGCTCTGAGAGCGATTTATTGGACATTTGATTGGTTGATAAATTGGTAAATTCAATTGATAAAACATTAGATCTATCCAACGGGCATGTTGGATTACAAAGCAGCCAAATCGACAGGCAAGAATCGCAAAACGAATGACCACAATTTTGTAATTTGCCACAAGTTTTATTTTCCATAGATTCTAGACACATTGTACATTCAGAGCATTTGAACATTTTTTGTATAATATTTTCTTCCTTATATAATATTGATAAACTTAATTATTTAAAAATATTTTCCATAAATGCGATTGGATTAAATTTTAATAAATAAATAATAGATTTTTTTAATTTATTTAATTTTTTATTATTTTTAATTCTAATTAAAGAAATAATTTAAGATCAAATAAAACAATTTTTTTAATAAAATTTATTTTAAAATTATTAGAAGCTGCTAACACATGTTCTAAATTATTTTTTAAATCCGGTTCAAAAGTTAACGACATAATTCCAAGAATTTATTTAATGAAATATTGTATAATTTCCAAACAAATTTTCAGCGTTGAACAAAAATATTTCAAAAACCATTTACTAAAATTTCGATATTTAAAATATATTTATTTAAAAATGATTTATTATTAAAAAGTTTTTTTAATTTAAAAATTTAGGAATTATTTTAAATAGTCAATTATTTATCATTTTAAATTATTTTAATAAATCATTGAAATATTTAACTCTCAGCTGAAAACACCTCACGTCCTCCTTCTTTAAGAAATTTCTTTATCTTTTCAACATTTCTTTGAAGCATTTTCCCACTTTGGTCTTGTAGCAGATATCGGCGATCATGGATCTTCTGCATTATTCTTTATAGCCCTTCGTATCTTTCCTAGTCTTCCGTTTTTGATTCGACTTTTACCAGAACCTCATCTCCAATATTGAATGATCTTTTTATTTGAGTTGTTTCTCGTGTATCTTCTTTTTGTGAAATCGGCGCTTTACTATGAAATTGTTCTCGAGCTATTTTTCTTCCAAATATCACTTCTGCGGAACTTTGCCCTATTGATTTCTGAAATGTTGCATTCATGGTAAATTCAATCTCTGATATGATCTCTGCCCAATCTGTTCTACTTTTTTCTTTTAATGATACATTTAAATAGTCTCTTATTGTCCTGAATTGACGTTCTATCACACCATTTGTATTATGGTGGTATGGACTTGAAAAGCATAGTGTAATTCCCATTGATTTTGTAAAATCTTTCATCGTCTTAGATTCAAAAAATTTAAGAATTATTTTAAATTGTCAATTATTTATCATTTTAAATTATTTTAATAAATCATTGAAATATTTAATTCTCAGCTGAAAACACCTCACAAAAATATTTTACAAAATAATAATGATATTAATAATAATAATAATAATAATAATAATAATAATAATAATAATAATAATAATAATAATAATAATAATAATAATAATAATAATAATAATAATAATAATAATAATAATAATAATAATAATAATAATAATAATAATAATAATAATAATAACAGCACAATTGCCATGTATTTCATTGATTGAAATTTTGAGAATTTGTCAGAATATTTATCAAAAAAATAACGAATTTGTGAAATAGAGATTTAAAAACTATACAGGAAATATTTCATTTTATGAGCTATCTGAATCACAACTTGAAGAATCTTCACTTTCTTCATATGATGAAGAAGAGTTCGTTTCAATGTATTTAATTTTGGATTTATTTGAATTTCTTTGTAGTGGGGGAAGTATCCAAGGTCGACATCGTGTAGGGTTTGCAGAAGTGCTATAATTTCTTTTACTTGGAATTGAATTGCGCTTAATTTTTGAAATAGTATTGAGAAAATTGATCTAATCAAACAAATTTAAGGGAAAAGTGCTAAAAATTAGATCAAATTTACTTGATTCTCTTCACCATCTTTCATTACCTTATCCAATTCTATTTCCCAGTGCAGATTTTTCGCTAAAACATTTATTCCATCGATGATATCACCTAAACATTTAAAAAAAAACTTTTGAATATTAAATTGGAAATAAGTATTGTCGAATTTATTTAGCACTGCTGCCATTTACACACTATTAAATTATTATAATTATTAAAAATTTATGGGTGTTATGGATTTTTTTATTATTTATTTTTTATTTAATTTTATTATTATTATTATTATTATTATTATTATTATTATTATTATTATTATTATTATTATTATTATTATTATTATTATTATTATTATTATTATTATTATTATTATTATTATTATCATTATTATTATTAAATCATCGATAGTGTTTGTTTATATTGTGTTTGTTAATGGAAAATATTTCGACCTCAATTTAAGTTAAAGCCGAAATGAAGCTTACAAAACGAAAAATTTGAAATTAGATATTAAAAGAATTTACGATTCTCTGAAATCTAGTATCAAAAATATACTTCTGTATTCGTTGTTAGGGGAAAGATTATCTTAGTAGTAATTTGTAATGGTCATTCATAGAAAATAGAAAATATAAAATGTAGATGTATTCCATAGAAATAATGTAGCAGATTTATTGATCTACTGAAAGGGATTAAAGTGAGGGTGATATTTTGGATTAATAATTTAATAATTTAAATAATTAAATAATTTAAAGTATTATAAAATAAAAATTAATAAATAATTAGGAAAAATAAAATTTAAATGACTTTTTTCTGAATTTTTGTTTTAGTAGATAGTAATTTGAAACGGTTTTGATTTGTTTTAAAATGCCGAGGTTTAGCTTCATTACTTTTCGTATTTATTGTCTTCAACATTTAAGTTAAAATATGATTAAATTTTATTGATTCAAAAAATAATCTCAATAATATTATTCAAACTACCGTATATACTCGTGTATAAGCCGAGAAATTTTGGGCAATTTTTTAAGCTAATTTTTAAGCTAACATGTCAAAAACAAGATTTTGTGATTATTTAAATAATTCGTCAGATTTTAGCTATTTTTTTTACCTCGGCTTATATATGGGTACTTGATTTTGGACAAAAAATTGACTATAAAAACTCACTTCGGCTTATACACGAGTATATACGGTAAATCTTTTGAAGAAAATCTTTCAATATAGTAATATCTAAAAAATGAATTTAACAAACTGCAAAAAATAACACGATACATTCACAATCTTTAATTAAATAGTTAATAATATTATTTAAATTAATTAATCCCTTTAACTAATTAGCTTAAATACATTCTCAAACATAATATAAAAGATGAAATTTAAAAATTGTGATGTTTTATCGGGAATTAAATAAAATAATATTAAAAACAACTTGTGCTATTTCTGAAAATTATTTTCATTTTAAGTATTTGAACCGAGTTTATGATTACTAGATTGTTAATGATTCATTCTGTTTCGTTTTAACCTGTTATCTGAGTTATTGAAGGAACTTTGACAAAGGCCAAGATGACTCTTAAAGCATTTAAATACATTACCAAACTGATTGAACACAGGATTTTTTTTCAGTGAGAAGTTTCTTTAAATATTTCTAATCAAACGGGTTAACTGGTATCAGAATCAAAAACGTGTGAAATAGGAAATTGTGACATGAACAATTTCTTCCCCCAATTTCCTTCCGAAAACGTTAAATCAAAACCTGTTGAGATGTAGTTTGGTCATTATTTCTTGACTGGAATAAAGAAATCTATGAACATAATGAAAGAACATCACATCGATGATTTAAAAACTCTAATAGTGGGGAGACTGAATTGAAAAGTCCAACTTTACTTGATTCTAATAAATCCTAAACGAATTAGAATCTGTAGAATGCGATGATTTGTAGCTGTACAGCTCTACAAATGATTATGCTCGTCCAAATACTAAGAAAATGATCCATCAGTAAATCAAAGAGCTAAGTAGATAGAAGTCATTAGCTACTTCTGAATACTATTTAATTCGGTGTATGGCACATTGTCTTTTTTTCGGACATTTAAATATGTGGATGTTAAAATGGGAAATTTTTAATTCCTAATTTAATAAAAAACATTGCCAAGGATTAGAATAGTCCGTATGAAAATGAATTCTAACCATTTAACATTATGACATTTATTTGGATTATTAAAATTATAAAAAAAATAATAGAGCATGTTTTGTACAAAACGATCCTTTTTTATTCAACCTAAAATTACAAGATTCAAATCATTATTTCCTTAAGTATATATTTTTGATAATTTATGATGAATAAAAATAAAAATATATATGAACAATTACATTAATTGAACTTATTATTATATCAATGTTACCTAAAACACAATTATCTTGTACTCGTCGTTTGGAACGAAAAACGCCAACAGGTTGTCTATTGAGCAAAACCCGAGGAGTACTGAACCTGGTAGAATCAACGATACTAGCAAACGGTTCCACCTTGAACATTTATTAAATAATTATTCATTGTTAAAGAAATTTAAAAAAACTATTTATTAAAGTAAAGTTCAGTAAAGTAATTATCATCTTTGAGAAAATAAAACAATTGATACTAAAGTTTTATTTCCTATTTTACATTTTGTTGGGTGAGTAAAAAATTTTTGATTACTACTAGTTGTTATACTTTTAATATTTATAATAATAATTAAATAACTAAATACAAATATTTATTTAATTTAAAACAATTCAATTTGTTTGCAATATTCAAAAAAATTTCCAGGATTTTTATTCAACGTCGAGTAATGTGTGCATAAGGAATTTGCATACCACATCAATCCTCAACTTACATTCATTTAATATTTCATTTTACTTTCATTTATTTAATTATTTATTTAATTAATTAATTTAATTATATTGTTATATTAACCCCTTAACGCGCACTGACGTATATATACGTTCGCGCAAAACCGGACAAAATGTGCAGTGACGTGATAGTTTTTGAATAGTTTTAGTTTATTATTTTTCAGCTAATAAATATTATTATTTTATTGTTACATTATATTGTTATTTATTGAAATTGGTCCAAATATATATTTTCTTAAAGAAAAAAAATTGAGTAAAATTTAAAAGAGCCATGTTTGTCAAGCAAAATGTTATAAAAAACTATGAAAAAAGGATCAATCTTGTCGTTAGTTGTTGTGATTATAAAATTAACTATATATTAAAGTTGTAGATTTTCAAATTTGTCATTAAAAAAAAGATGTTAAAGAATTTTTTATTTATTCTTTAACTGGTATAATTGCGGTAACAATACGTCCTTCATTTAAAAGGATAATCCTTTATTAAACTGTTCTGTGTGTGTATGGATTTTGTAAGGTATCTTTCATTTTCTTCGATATTTTACTTTATTTTCCCCAAAAAATATGGTCACCATAAGTATAACGGATAATTTTTGAAAACAATAAACTGTAAAAGTACATCTAAAATGAAACTTTGGTTTTTCGTTTTGCCATCGGATACTAAGAGTAGAGAGAATATTTTTTCTTTAGTGTTGCGTAATCATGATTCATTGAATTGAAATTTGATAATAATTAATTCGTAATTAAAATGTTTACAATTGAAGCCTAATTCAACAAGAGTTTGGTGATGATGACCCATGATGTAAATGAGTACCGTAATATTTATATTATTTCACTTAAAATATTTCCCTTCAAAGAGACACTATAAGAATTATGAACGATAGAAAATTGTAGGAAAAATGAATTGTATAATTGATTATGAATTTCTAGATTTTATCTAAGATGATTTTAGGCCCATTCAACTAAGACAATTCAACTAAAAACAATTCGACTAAAACTCATTTCAACTAATGACAATTTGACTAAAGAATTTGTGCTCGCAAACATTAAATTCCCACTACCCACAACCTTTGCCATTTATGTAAAAAATGAATCCATTTAACAATATACTATCTTTGCCTTTTCTGTTTTTAAAATTTTGTGTTCCACTTTCAATTAATAAAATCTAAAGATTTTTTACAATTTCAAGTTTAATTGCTATCTAGTTGAATTGTTTTAGTCGAATTGAGTTTTAGTCAAATTGTTGTTAGTTAAATTAATTTAGTTAAAATAACCGGTAATGATCTAGCACAGGGGTGGGAACCTTTTTATTTCCATAGGCCACATTGAAATTTGACACCTCTAAATGGGGCCACAGTCAAAAAGTATTTTAACATTAATTAATTTCATTTTAAATCTTTTATTTATAATCAGACTCCAGATTTGAAAAATGTTGTACGAAATATTCTGGACACTTTTTATTATTTCTGAATCGAAAAATTGATGCAAATAAGTCATCATTTCACAAATGAGTGCTCAATAATCTTATTTATTCTTCTATATACTTTATGTATTTATGGGTGTGAATGATTGATTTTTATATTTCGTTCGGTGTACTCGACGGGATGCTTGTACAGTACGGTATATATATAGAGTTCAGAAGTTACAAGTATTTTCATTTGTAAATCCTCAAGGTTCCCCACCGCAGGTTCCCCACCCCTGATCTAGCATAATTAAACATAACAGTTTTAATAAAAATAATATTGAAAAAAGATTCTAAAAATTGTAAAATCTGATAATAATAGTTATTATTATGAATTAATGATAATGATAAAAATTATAATTATATTAGTAGGGTAATGTGTGGAGCCAGGAACTATGACATATGACGTCATCGATGACGTCATGAAGACATATGACGTCATACCCCCGGGGAGGGGTTTTTTTAATTTTTTAAAAATTTTTTTTTTAATTTTTTTTTAATTTTTAAATATTTTAAATATATTATTTTAAATATATTACGTTGCGGTATTTTAAATATATTACGTTGCGGTATTTTAAATATATTACGTTGTGGTATTTCAAATTTAAATATATTACGTTGCGGTATTTTAAATGTATTACGTTGCGGTATTTTAAATGTATTACGTTGCGGTATTTTAAATATATTACGTTGCGGTGTTTTAAATATATTACGTTGCGGTATTTTAAATTTAAATATATTACGTTGCGGTGTTTTAAATATATTACGTTGCGGTATTTTAAATTTAAATATATTACGTTGCGGTATTTTAAATATATTACGTTGCGGTATTTTAAATTTTAAATATATTACGTTGCGGTATTTTAATTATTAAATATATTACGTTGCGGTGTTTTAAATTTAAATATATTACGTTGCGGTATTTTAAATATATTACGTTGTGGTATTTCAAATTTAAATATATTACGTTGCGGTATTTTAAATATATTACGTTGCGGTGTTTTAAATATATTACGTTGCGGTATTTTAAATTTAAATATATTACGTTGCGGTATTTTAAATGTAAATATATTACGTTGCGGTATTTTAAATTTTAAATATATTACGTTGCGGTATTTTAAATTTTAAATATATTACGTTGCGGTATTTTAATTATTAAATATATTACGTTGCGGTGTTTTAAAATTTAAAATACCGCAACGTAATATATTTAAAATACCGCAGCGTAATATATTTAAAATATTTAAAAATTTTAAAAAAAATTAAAAAAAAATTTTTTTTTTAAATTAAAAAAAAATTTTTAAAAATTAAAAAAAAAACCCTCCCCCGGGGGGTATGACGTCATATGTCTTTGTGACGTCATATGTCTTTGTTCCCGGCTCCACACATTACCCTACTTATAATATTACTTAACATTTATTATTATTATTATTATTCAACATAAAATTAACAAATTTAAAAAAATTACATAGTTTAATTATGTAATTATGTAATTATTATTATTATTATTATTATTATTATTATTATTTGAAAATTATTTTAAACGTATTTTAGATGTAGAGTTGTTCATAAGATCGTTGGATAAGAAAGTTATCTGCAAAATGCTGTGAACACGTATGAATGCTTATAGTTTGGGGTATGTGAATTGTTGTTTTTAAATGAATCGAATGATTAAATTGCTGTGAAAATTACATTTTTTTTTACATTACATTACTTTGTGGTAGTAATAAAGTATCAAATATCGAAAATACAGTTTATTGTTTTCAATTTTCAAACCCACACAAAATAATAATTACTTAATGTAATTAAATAAATGCTAATTAATGTAATTAAACACTCGGAAACTATCTTTCAATAACATGGAGGTTTTATAATACAACTGATGTTTATATATGCAAATCTTGCTCTTTTCGCAATCTATTGTTAAAAAACGAAATTACTTTTTACTCAATCCAAAAAAAATAATTATTTATGTTATAAAAATAATTTAAATAATAACAATAATTTTATAATTTGTTTGAATAATCTAAATTATCGATAGTCTTAGCATGTTGAGATATGTTTAATACTAAATGTTGATATAGAGTGTTTACCATGTCGTTTGATCTTTTGCAAAGATGGCAGTTCTACCAACAAATTATATATTAAATAGTGTCTAACTTATACAAGTTAAAATAATTTGCTATCTCGTTGCTAATTGCTTTGAACGTGTTAGCCACACGCACATGTTAATTAATTACCATCACATGCGGGATACGAGATATCATTCCAGAGGGTGCAAAATAACATTTCAGTTTTTTGTTTATATTAATGGTAATATTCTATATATTCAAGATAAAAATATCGATTTGTTTAAGTCCAAATTAAAGATGAGAACGTCCTTTTGTACCTGTTCAATAGAATGAGATTCTCAATTAAATTGAGTGCGTTTCGACGTTTGTTTCCTTTTAAATAGCATCGACCTTCAACTTTATTTTAATCGGAACATTTAAAATTGAAGTCAAAATTGTTTCGTGTTATGTACCGAATTACGATCAATTTTTTTATTATTTTGTTTTGTGGTTCATGTAGAATGTTTATTCCCAGTGCTGCCTGTGTTAACGCAATGCTTATTTCTCTTGTGTCTCTAATAAACAGTTATTATACTTTATGTTATTTTACTTATTTTTATTTTTTTTCAAATCAACTTTCTATATCTATTCGGTTTATAATTCTTACAGTGTTAATTAACCCTTCGTTAGGTCAAAGAAACTGAAATGAAATGTTGATACAACTTCGCTTCAAAAATCAATAATTACTAATTAATTATTACTCATTTTAAACCTTTAGATAGCGTTATTCCCATGTATTCTTACATAAAAAATTACAGAATTTCCTAATTAACGATTTATGGCTGTAATGCTTAGGGCCGACGCGAGGGGCCTGTGGCTGCAGGGCGCCTCGGACATTTGATAGAAAGTATTTTATTGTAAAAATTAAATGTGAAAAAAATATAATTAAAATGAAGAAATAAATAAACCTAGTAACGCACAGCTTAATTGTGCTAAAGTTGCACTAAATATTGTGTAGTTCCGTCTATCCAGTGTATTTAATGTATAAAATAGTTTTTATGCACACTATTATAATCAGTTGAGTTACTCTCTTGGTGATGCACCGAATTTCTTACTCCCTATAATTATGACGTAGCCAAGTGAGTGAATATGACTCATAGATAAAGATTAACCTATCATCCACATCACTTCCATCAATGTCGGATTCCATTGCGCAACCGGCCATAGATAACACTCAAGGAGACAATAATGCCGATGGAAGCAACACGCAACAAGAAGTTAGTGGATGCAAGGAAAACCCACAACAAGTAGTTGAAGTCACTACTTTTTGCAAAACAAAAACTAATGTGCATGGCTCAGATGGTGCCGTTGATTATTGTCAGCAAGCTATACCTACTGCCGAAAATATACCTCAGGCACCCCACGCCGAGCCACTAGCCGAAACACTGGGAAAATCAAAATCTACTGGAACATTATACAGTTGTGTCCACTGCACTACAGCACATGTCGAACTTGAAGGCGAAGTTCAAGTTTTCATAATGGACATAGAGAAGACGGAGCTGGCGGAAGACCTTCGAACACCTTCGCATTTACTGTCACCCCGAGTGCAGGAGAGTCCTTGATGTGATGGATTATATTCTGAAATCCGGCCTCACAGAGATTTCCCCGAATGTGGTGATGGCTTTGCAAATAACCTTGTCGATGCCTGTGAGCGTCACAAGCGGAGCGCCGTTTCTCTAAATTGAAGTTCATCAAGTCATATCTTAGCTTAACTACAGCACAGGACAGGCTTTATGGATTAGCAATGATATCCATCGAACATGAACTAAGTTCTGAGCTTGATTATTCTCAATTGATCGACGCTTTCGCAAGTCACCAAGTGCGCCGGGTTCTTCTTTGATTGAAACATTAAAAATGAAACTTTTTCATTTATATTTGTTCTAGCTTTTATGTAAACATTAACTATAAAGCCATATAAACTTTGAATTTAGGGCCCACAATACCGACAAGTGGCAGGGGGCCTCCAAAAGTAACGGGACGGCTATGGTAATGCTATTTAAATGTTTAAAACAGGCCTGGCCAGAACATCTTAAATGCTTTCTCAAAATATACAAATTATGAAAAAGGACAGTTCTTATTAATATTATTAATACGTTCTCTCATATTGTGATCAAATTTTGAAAGATACTTAATAATTCATGGTAAAAGATATAATTCGTAATGATCGCAATATTGCCGTGGGTTGCACATAAGGGTGTCGTGGTCACGGGTTTTTAGAAGAGAAGAGTGTTATGATTTATACACTGCTAGGGCGTAAAAATAACTAATTATCTAAAGCTGAAATTTAAATACGAAAAGGGCCGTCACCTTGTTAATAATATGATTAATAATAATGACAGGATCAAGTTTATTTATTTAAATGTATTTAAATACAAAATCCTATCTCATTTAATATTATTAGTTAGTATTATTTATTATTATCATAATTATTATTATTTTTATACAGATGTCTACTTTTAGAAGTATTAGATTAATGAATAAATGAAAATTGCCAATTTGTTCTATAATAAACCAATATATAATTCACAACCATACATATATTTTAATTAAATGTCAATGTATAATACTGTGAAAATATATGGACTGCTATCAATGAGTACTAGATTTGTCTTTGAGTCGTGACGAATGGGTTTGGTAAGCATCAAGTTAAAGCAATTATATAGTCAATTTGAAAATAATAAAAAGCAAGTAGTATTTTTTAGAGAACTGTTCAATAAAAAAACATAATTAACTTAATTGAAGCATTAAAAATGACTATATTTCGTTTGTTGGTCATTTTCGTGCATCATTAGACACAGAATTGAGGTCTTAAAAATTTAAGTTTTTATATTTTTCAGTAAAAAATTTCTTCAATCGGATAAAGTTATTTAACCAAATGTTCGAATTATTAATATTCTTACGAGAATCCGGAGAAAGAGAAACATTAAGTATTCTGTGGAATTTGTGATTTGAAAATTTATATATATTCTATATTTATTAGATATTTTTTTGAAAGAAGAATTCACAAAATCGCGATATTTTTAACTAATTAATATTTATAAAAACATTCCTATTACTGGGTGCTGTTCCCGGACTCTTTTCCAATCTCATGATTACCCGGAACCTGGGAATTTTTTAAATATTAAAATTTTACTTTTTTAACAATTCATTATTTTTATTTAAAAAAACATACAATAATAAAATTTAAAGTATTTGTTGTAAATATTTTATATATATATATATTTTAAAAACTAATTTTAAACACAATACATCAATTGTATGGTCTGATAGACCCACTTGATTTTTGGTGATAATTGTTCGGGAAATTTAAAAAACGCACTCCGATTCGGTTGATGATGAATGTTTGTTTGATCGTCATTAATGAATTATAATTTTTTTTAATACTATGTGTTACCGTTCCTGTTTCCGCATATAATCTCATCGTCTTTGTATAGATGTTGTTTTATCAGGTTTAACTACCTCCATAGTTTTCTGAGTACTTATTGCACTTGCCAAAGACTTCTTCAACAAATCATTTGAAGTTGAAGTTAATAGTGATGGTGATGGTAAAGTGGTATCACTTGTTATTGTTACATCAATTATGTCGCATTAATTTGAAGTGGTATATATGACTATGTCCTTATCATCAAATAAATACTGGATAAACACAAGCCTTTTGCTAATTTATACACTAAGGAAATCGATAATGTAGCAAAAAACTGTCAATAACTGTGTAAGTCGCAGTCTGTTGTACACATAATTCCGAAATTTAATAACCTCTATAATACACTTTGGTGTGCACACCAGTTGAGGTGACTCGCCATTTACATGAAAATGAAGTTTATAACTTCATTTATTAAATTTTTAAAAATGGTTTTCAGGTAAGTTTTTTTATTTTAAGTAACTTTTAAGACTTGAATTTTGATTTTATATATTTATGAGATCATTATTCGAATTCTTAAATGTTACTTTTAGTCAGCATTTATAATATAAAATATTGATAATTAAATTTCAGGTGTTTTTTAGGAATTTTATGAAATTTTATGAAATTAATTGTGATTATTTCGATATAATGCAAGTCAGATATACTTTTAACTATAAATAAAGTAATCACCGAAGACATTTATTTTTTTAATACAATTAGGAAAGAAGCNAAATATAAATAAATATAAAATATAAATAAATATAAAATAAATAAAATGGTGATAAATGAAATCCACAATTGAAATGAAGTGATTTTTAGTTGTTTTATTACAATGAAAAAAATTTGTGTCTGTTCCAATATAAATGTGAAACAATGAATAAAATTTTAAGAATGTATCTATATAATGCATCTATATAAAATATTTAGAAATTAATTAATAATATTCAATTGTGACTGTGAATTAATGTGAAATAATGTTAAATAATTAATTAAAAACGAATACAGAGGTATAAAGAATAACTGGCTGCAAGTGGCTATACACTTGTCCTACTACGATTTTTAGTTGAACTTTTCAGGATTTATGAAATTCTTTTAGTAAATATTGGTATTTCAATGTCATTTTATTTTTATTACAAGAAACCGATTTAAATTTCAAGTTCTCATAAAGAAAAGTTTAAAAGAATTTCTGAAAATCTCAATTAATTACATATAGGTTTGCATTGATTACTCAAGTTATACACAATTTTATTGTTTATTTGTATTTTTGTCATTTTTGAAAAAATGCTTTACATTCTAAATTTTCTTTTTTCCTCATTATTCTTATAATTAAAAATAGAAACTGAAGAGCCTCGAGGAAAGAATAAAAATTTAAAGCACTAAATAATAAAAATGTAATCTGACGAAAATATGTTTATATTTTGGTACAGTCAAGTAAGAATACGACTGTATTCAGTTTAATGGTATTTCAACTATATTTCAACACCAGTCCTAAAAATAACCGAACTAAATTGAAAAGAATCACATATAAAAATATATTGTTTGAAATAATTGGTTTTATTTATTCAAAATATTCGCCTTCTTGAGAAATACAATATCTTTCACGTTGTTGATTAGAATGTTGTCAAGAATGATGATAATTGTCTTCAATAGATGCAAAATGAATCTATTTTTTGTCAAATAAAGTTAAGGAAAATAATGAAAATTTGGTTACTATGACAAATTATATAACAAAAAAATCTAATTTTTTATCAAAAAGTCAGTAAAAATTGATAAACAACGAGCTGCTGCATTGTCAAGCAAAAGACGCCAATTGCCTGGATTACTAAATTTTGGTCAAATATAAATATTACGAGAAAGGAAACGTTCCAAAACTTCAAGATAAATTTGCAGTAATTGTGTCATTTGAAATGGTTTGATTTTTGATTTCATAGGACAACTTTGATAAACAATTATCACCATAAGCTTTTCCAAACATTTCATGTATCATTGCGATATATTTTTCATTTTTTAGACAAAACTTAATGTTCCTATTTTGATCTTTATTCATTTTTCGAACGTTATTCACAAGTTACTTGCACGGGCAGAGAGTGTATAATAAATTTATCTCTAATATTTATAAATATTCATCATAGATAATAAATACAACTGAAAACTGTATTCATTATTTGATGCTTTTACCAGTTATGATTTTATGGCATTAAATCCCATCAAAGATAGTGAAAAGTAAAGTACCTCTCACACTCACATCAGTTTTAATTCTAAATGCTACTGAAAAGGAAAGTGTACTCCAATGGTTGAAAAGTTGAATTCGAAGGAATGTCAAAGAATTCCTAAGATAAAAGTGCGGAAGGCAAGAGATCATACCCTATCTCTCTATTATGTTTTAAGCATCTTATCGTGACCTTTCAAGTGAAAGTTAACAACTCTTTATTCATTTATTTGTTATCTTAATAAAACTGTCGTGCAAAATTTAAATTCTAATAAATAAAACCTTTTAAGTATTGTATATAAATTTATCATTATTAGACATAAAGAAAACCTGAAATCAGGAATGCCACTCGGACAACTTATGCCAGCTCCAGCCATAATGACAATGTTTTTTATTTTTGATGTCAGAATTTTTTGGCATATGTCTACAATAAATTTTTGATCATCTGTACCAGATGGAGTAGAAAGATATCTGCCAAATGTACTATAAAGATAAATCAATTAATTAAGGAATTCTTCATTCACATAACTAAAAATTGTAATTTTTATATTTTATTAATTTTATTTCATGAACTTAATAAATTAATCTTTGGAGATAAAAATAAATGAGTTCATAATTAATTTTGGCAAAATTCTGATATTGTAGATATAGTTATTGTTACTGGTTTACAAATTATAAGTAATCAGTGTGACAAATGAGGAGTATAATTCTTTATGTGTGGATATGAGCTAAAAAGAACATTTGCATTGTCAAACCCAAAATCCAGAAATATTTTAAAATCTACGAAGCAAATTTGATCTGAAAGTTTAGGCAAGGTGATGTACATAATGCCTGTAAGAGGTAAAATATGTCAAGGCTGTGAATTTCAAAACTTTGGTACCTATTAACAGAATCAACCGTCATGTGTTGAGTCAAATCATCAGTAAAAAAATTTCATGAATGTAAATGAGTTTTCATCAATATGAAAGTAAAAATATTATGAATTGATACGATAAACATGAGACCAGACAGTCTTTAATGATAAACTTTTAGGTGACTTAAAGTTCAATAATCCTGGTTCAGTGATAAATACTGTTAGTCTAAATTCGTCTAATAAGGAATTGATGAAGTTTCATTTTCCTGGAAAAAACATTAAAAACGATTTGACACTACCGATATAGTATATAAATCAAATTTAAATAACTAATTAACTCTTAATTGAATATTTTGTTCAAAATAATGTGATTCTAGATATATAAAATTATCAAATTTATTTGCTATTCGTTTCAAATTTACTCAAACATTAATGTCGTTCTAGATATCAATAATGTTATCGAATTATGATTGACAAATTGATTTTTTTCAGTGCATCTTTTCTTCTAAGAATATTTCCTTCAATGAGTAAATTTTCCTTGGTAAGTTTAAACATTTAAATAATATATTTTTTTAATTTAAATATTGAAAAACCGATGACAAATTCGCAGTTTATCAAGGTTTTTTATATTGAACATTTATATTGAAAATTTATATTTTATGATTTATTAATGAAAATTAAAAATAAAGAATAAAATGCTATGAATTTTTCATTAAATCAAAAAAATATAATATAATATTTAAACAAATAATAAAAATTAAAATAAATTCGCTTCATATAAACAAACAAATAAATAAAAATAATCACTTCGTTAATTTAAACCCCCTTAAATAAGGAGGAGTTCACACTGAATTGTGGTTCTCAGGGAATTTTGGCTTGTGCCACAATACTCACTACTAACTTCATAATAAGTAAAAATTTATGGTTATCCCAAAGTTGGGATTTATATAGGAATGACCTGCTATATCTCTCCGTTTTCTTCTATCAATCAATTACTATTTATTGAAACTATTTTTTCCTGATGTTCTGTATAAATTATAGAAAATATGGACTAAAATTGGAAATTTCTTCAAATGATTAAAAAAAAATATCAAGAAATATAATAATATTATAATTATATTATTATAATAATATTATAAATATAATAATAATAAAAATAATAAAATTAAAGATTCTGCTTGAATAATAATTATTCTACTGATTGATCGTTTAGATTCGTAAATCACCTTTAACAATAACTGATCGGATTACATAAATAAAATAACTCATAAAGTTAGCCAAATCTTCAAACTTATCGAATACTTCAATCTTTTAGACATTCTATCTGATAGCATTTACAATTTCTGACTTCCATTTTAATCGTTTTTTTTATTTTATTAATTTTAGTTTTCTTTATTAACCCTTTTAATGTGGAATTTTTTTTTCAAAATGTTTTAATTTTAATTTTGTTTGTTTTTTGACAAAAACACAATTTTGAAACTATGTAAGTAACATAAAAAGGCAAGAAATAAGTGTTTTGAGCATCAAAATTTAGTCAATATTCAATTTTATATCAGTTCGACATCAGATTTTTCAAATAGTGTGATAGATTTTAAAGCAAGGTGCTGCACACAAACTAACATCACAGTCTGCACACTCGTACCGTAACTCTTTACGGACTTTCCTACCATCCACTTTCTTGGAAGAACAAACTGCACAAATTCTATGTGCATTCACTTTCTTTGCTTTGACAGGCACATAGCTTGGGAAATGGCGGGCGGTCAATCGCCAAGGGTCACCTTCAACGGTTGCCGGGCGGCCAGTACGGACTTGATGCTCTGGCAAATTGTAAGCCTCAACGACCCTATCAATGAGTTTCAAACGAAACTGAACATGAGTAAGTTTGTTCTCTCTTTGTTTCATGAATAACACAACAGTTCAAAGAAAATTGGTTCATGAGATGACGGAATAATCCGAAATATCACTGCGTCATCAGAACTGGAAGCAATATGTTCAACAGCAGCTGCAAATTCAGCTGCTGTCAGTTTTCGTTTTTTATTTATATTCCGATTATCCGACATATTTTGCAGTAAAAATATTTATTGTTTATATGGAAACACGAAAAAACACGTGGTAGAAAAACATAGAACTAGCAGTTAAATTATTGACTTATTCTAATTCGTGATAAAAATTTTTATGGATTTTACGGTTCAGTACTGCCACCTACTGAATCAATACGAAAAACAACGGTAAACCTAATATTACGGGCAGCACAGCTAGCGGATGTAAAAGGCTAATAAAAAGTCGTGTTATTTTTCTCTTTTGTATTTGTTTATTTTTTTCGTTTTTAAGCTATATATTTATGATCGGTAAATTTTTTTATCTATTTCACCACTGAATTTTTTTCAATTTCCTTTGTCTTTTTTTTAAATTAGTGATTAATATTTTATTTCAAACGTTTGGAGAAATATGTTACCTCAAAAATTCGCCCTAAAATATAGAACAAAATATTGAGGGATAATTTTAATATAAATGAATTTAATATAAAATAATATCAACAAAAGCTTATAAGATGGCGATAATTTTTGTTCTTTGTTTATTTTTATTGATATAAACGCTTAATTGTTGGAAGTAAAAATCATATATAAGTTCTAAAATTTTATTTACAAATAACACTACAGCATCACATGGGAAAACATGAAAATTACAAAATAAAAATAACTACAACAGAAGCTTCTAAAACTAAGATTTATATAATAACTTATATGTATATACAAAATATCTTACCGTGATTATAAAATTTTGAGTGATAAAAATAAAATAAGCAATTAATATTTTTAAAACGAAAAAGAAATTTTCTCTTACCTGAAAGGCCTAGAGATGTTTTTATTTGCAGATATAGAAGGCACTCGATTATTATTTTTTGATGGGAGTTTAGATTTTTCAACTTATTAAAATTTATCTTAAAATATCCAGTAACAAATATTATACTTTTATTTGAAACAATTGAAGTATTTTTTCGCAAAAGTAAATTTCCATTCAGTGGAGTTTGGCGAGGAATGTCATGTAAATTATTTTGAGAGAGCTCGACTTTTCCATTTGAATATTGACTAGACTGAATTGGCTTTTGACTAAAAGGATTTACATTTTTTTTGGATTGAGCTGAAAATGAATGAGCAATTTTCAATCGGCTCAAAAGATTTATTGGTGGGTTTGAATTAGTCTTATTCATAAAATTAATTAAGCTGTGCTAGTTTGAAAATATTATTTTTTGAAATTACCATTATTCATTTCATATCTTATATAATGTAACTTAATAGTAATTAATTAATTAATTAAAATTGGCGTTGCTACAATAATTGCTATCAATTATTATAACAAAACATTTTAATTTTATATATTTCAGTTTTCCTTCTTTACACATGCATTGTCAAAGAACTCGATTTAAGCATGATCTATTAAAAATATTTCATTACAACAAATTTTTAAAAATCCTTTAAAGTTTTGAATAGTTTTAAAAATCAATGTATTTGAAACTGTATGTTAAATAAATATTTTTTTAATTTCATTTACATTATACTCTAATGAAAATAACAAAATTTGAAAATTTATCTAGAAATTTGTTCTTTTTGACAAAATTCTTTTAAATAATTATTTGTTTAAAATTAGTTACTATAGGAACGTTTTGTGATATTTTAAAAAACTAAAATTCATTAATTCAAATATATTGAGTTTCAAATGCCTTTAGAAGAAGAACCGTATTATTGTCACGAACAAATACATATTCCACCTCAATTTCCAGACATTTTAAAACAATTTACAAAAGCTGCCATTCGTACTCAACCAAAAGATGTATTGGCCTGGTCTCATGCGTAGAATATTAATTAAATAATATTAGTAAGAACATTGCTTTTTAGATACTTTAGAGCCATGGCAAATGGTGAACTGCCTCCTGTTAAAGAAAGACTAGAGATGCCTATTGCAACTCAGAAAACTGATACAGGATTGACTCCGGAATTATTAAAAACTCTTAATCGACAAGTATTTGAAAATTAATTTTACTTAATAGTAATGATGAAGATTATTAATTATAGCTCGGACCGAAGAAAGTTATACAGTTAGATGAAATTGAAGCTCGTTGGAAAGACCTATTAATTCCAATGGAGTTGTTTCATGAAGTTTGCAAAATCGGTAATTTCGTTGTAGATGCAGAATGGCTAAAGTTTTTGTCGATCTGTGCAACGACTATTAGAGCTGTAAGAAATTTTACTTTGAACATTTTAAAATTATGACGCCAATTAATAATTTTTTACTTTGATTAATTTTTACTGATTATAAGTTTGATCAGTTTTAAGAATTAAATTTTTAAAGATATTTGTGGTGACTCTTATTATTATTATTATTATTATTATTATTATTATTATTATTATTATTATTATTATTATTATTATTATTATTATTATTATTATTATTATTATTTGTTATATAATACTTAAATAACAAGTCTTATTGGAAAATGTTGGAAAATAACTTTATAATAATTTAAAACCTATAATTAATTATATTAATAAAAGTTTTCTAGTGTAAAAATAATATATCTAATTAGTAAAACTAAAACAACAATTATATATATATATATCTTTATTAGGTTCTGGATTATTGATTTGAAATTATCTGTTTGTTATTTGTTATTTTAATTTGTATATTTCTTTTTAAAATCTTGTTTCTGTCTCCAATGATTATTTTATTATCTTACAATTCGAAAACCAAATATGGCTTCTGCTGAAATTTTCCTAGTTTTACTTCGTATTGTTGCATTCAGTGGAAACCTTATCTTTGGTAATACATCAATCCAATTCTAACTAATTTTATTGTTTCTTGCTAACTCGTGTATTAGACTTGATTCAACTGTTTCACACTGTTTACTTGTATTATTCGAGGTAATCTATATTTTGGAATCCAATTTTTCATTATAATATCTGCTGCAGTTTTTTAGCACTTGCTGTAGTGGAAATATATCGAATGTGGATATCAATAATTACAAGCATGTATATTTTCTTGAGCATAAGTTTTTAGTGATCCACAAAAATTAATTGACATTACTTCAAACGATGTACTACTTCTTTTGGTAATATAGCTTTTTTGGATTTTAGTTGTTAATGTCTTTTTTACATGATTCACGATTTTTAATTATATCTGCTAACATCTTTCGCAGCTCATCAATATTATAAGTGACTATTACATATTCAATTACTTTTTTAGAAACCAGCATGGCACAGAGTCCTGTGCATTTCTTTGGCAAAATGTTCTCTATTTTTATTAGGTATTCATATTTTGTTTTCTTTGGTCATCAATATTCCAGATTTTTTAAATGTACTCTTTTCATTTTCCATTATCAAAGCTCGATGACATTTAATTTCCTCATTATTTTGTTACCATTCTATTCCTTGCTTGGTGGTTTATATTGTTAATATTCTTGATTTGATTTTTTCGATTTTTGGATCTTCATGAATTTGCATGCACTGCATGTATCGTTCACGCTTATCACACTTATCCTTTTCTATAATTAATTTTCATGTCTAAACTACTCAGAAAGTTTACCGGGTTTGAAATTGTGGCGTTATAGGCTCCTTCGTATTCATCATGAAAGTAATTGCCTTGCTTTTAAATTTGTGAACCATTTCTTTGTAGTTCTTTCGGTAATATATTTTATATCATATATTTTACTAATTACTAATATGAACAAAAATACATTATCTAAATACACAATTCTCTATGTATGTATGTAAATGAGTGATTATGGAATAAAGCTTAATTAAAATCACCAAATGGCAAATTTTGTTATAACTTTTAATTTTGATCGACAACATGGTATTTTTATTTTAATGTTATCGGAAAATCGACTTTCCTCTATCGATTGATACATAATTTGTCCAATCAATTCTTTTTAACTTTTATATTCTATATAATAATTCTCTATTCTCGGCGAGTTATTGAATTAAAATAAATATGAATTAAGCCACATATTGAATCTTTTTTTTGAACATACAAATCTATGCAGAATTATGTATTTGGATTGATAGCATGATTCCGTCATTTTTGATGTGGTTATAGATAGTAATAGGATAATAGAATAATATAATCAAATAATAATGCTGTCAAGTAAATTATAATGTTATCAGTGAGAAGGATGCAATTGATTTTAAGAAAGAAATTTGTCAAAACGCGGCCCTAAATTAAATAAACAAACACACAAACTCCTCATCGATCATCTGTAAACATTCTCATTTTATTTATTTAATTTCGATAAGCCCCAAGAAACTTTATTCGTATAGATACGATGATCCAAAGGGCAATAAAGATTTAACCGTTCGTTGAAAAAGTGAGTCACTCGCTACAGAACATATTTTTAAATGTTTCGTTTGGAAGTCACTGTTTCTAGTGGTAGAGAAGTAATGGACACAATTTGTGGATGTGAAAACAAATAATAAAAGAATTTAACAATTTTCCATTGAAATCTTGATATTGAATAATATCTTGAATTAGTAATAGTTCAGTGACCGAATCATAAATTGCTGTTCTGCCTTTTTATATTGTAACAAACCTGTATTTCTATCTGGTATTTATTTTAGGGTGTTATTGGTATTCAATATAATCATTTCTTTTAGATTATTTATCAATTTAAAACAAATTATTGATCAATAATCTAAAAGAGTTGAAAAACAAAAATGAAAAAAAAGATCACTTAATTGAAGATATTAAAAATATTTACAATATCGTTGAGAGTATCAAGTAAAAATCAATAAATTCTTTTTAACCGACTGTCATCAAAACTCAAAAAATTAAATAACTGAATAAATAAAATTAATTTTTCAACTTTTCAACTTTTCAACTCACTTAGAATATTCCTGAATCTCTAAAATTACTCTGTGAGATTCTTACCGCTGATGCCGAATGTGGCCCGTCTCGAATTTCATTCGAATTGTGGAAAATGCTTTATACTTATCTCGTGTCGATCGACGGCTGCATTTCTGCCGAACACGTTGAAAGCGTTATCAATTATTTGGGAGCTGATGTGTAAGATCAATTTTTCCCTAAATTCGAAATGATAATTTATATCGCATTTCAGTGAACGACAAGGCGGTCTCGTTCAACCAAGCAATTTCTTTCATCCGGATTGTCCTAAAGTTCAGCCGTAGTTTATAATAGTGAGATCAATTTAATTCTATTGTGTTTATGTTTCGATATGAAATAAGAAATCAAAATTGATTTTCCTTATGTTTTTAAAAGAATATAAATAAACCTCATTGTTAAGATATTTTTGATTCTTGTTAATTCATTTATTAAAACAAAAGGAATAAAATTATAGTTGAAGTTTTGAATATTGAATACCTCTTCCCTTCTGTTTCCATCGTAAGCTATCTACAACAGTATTTTAGCCATTTGGAGCCCTTTGTGTTGACAACATTGGTAATGAACAAAAAGGTTGGATACCAGATTATAGTGAGAAGACTTGCGTCCGACTTAATTTTATGGTCTTCATTATTACTATTCCATCTATTGATGAAATTATTACGTCATTCAACTTATTAATAATACAACATTTATATATTGTGAATATTATATAGAAAATGTTTAATTTATGTTTTTAGTATTTATTCAGAATTACTCAATTACATGTATAATAATATAAGATTGTTAGTTGTATAAAGCTGTGTCACGACTATTATTATACGTTACCGTAGTGTGAGCGTTTTCCCACCCACCCCCTTTCGCTTGAAATTAAGGTGATTCCAATTTATACCAAATATTATTTATTTCTGCATGTAATTCATATGAGCAAAATGTGTACAATGTGTACAATAATAAAATTCAATTATTTATCCAATTTTAGCGAACGACTCGAACCTTTTTAAATTTAATACATCGGTGAATTTCGGATATTTTTCTTGATCTTAATACAGTATCATTACTAAAATTAGTCACTCTTACAAAACTAATGTCAATTCCATTGTGAACTAGCAATTTTCACTTTCCCTTTCATATTCAAAGGGTATCATAAGGAAAAACATAAATCTACATGATTTATTTATTGTATTTATTAGAAATCTTTTTGGCTATACATCAGTAAATGCATCAGCTTTTACTGAGTTATAGTCAAAAAAATTTCTGTTAAATACAATGTCAATTAAAAAGAAATCAGAGGTGAAAATTGAAAAAAGTTTTTATAATAATTTAATTATTGCAAGTGTTACATAATTACGATCACAATGATATTGAAAATATATTCATAATTAATTTCGTAATTTCTCTTGAATATTATTTTAACCAAATAGAGCATGAATTGGTTCCGGGAAATAAAAATAAATTCGAATTGTAATTTCCAAGTCAAAAACTGATTCTTGACACATTGAAAGTAATTATTATATAGAAACAAACTGTGACTGACTGGCGATTTATAAGGTAAACATTACTCGCAAAGAAATAACTAATCGTAGATGTTGTAAAAATCACAGTATGACAGATAGAAAATAAATGTTTAAATGTCAAATGTTTATATCTGTCGAGCTTTTAAGAGTAATAATGAAAACATTGTAACATTCATTGAAATTCCATTGATTCGGTTTCTCAAAACCTTAATAACACGGATAGCAATGTATTTCTGTTGGATTATTTTTGTTATGAGAAAGATATTTTTACGATATTGTTTTGTCGATTAGAATTGTCTAATAATGACAGATACAAAAAAACGACATTTCCATTTTGAGTTTAACGTTAAATTTAGGTGAAACTTTTATAAGATACTGTTGGCACTTAGGGAGTATGTTGTTTAAATATTCTAATATTGCGGTTAGATTTTTCATCAACTCTTTTCATAAAAGCCTTCTTGATTATTTTACTTTTTACAATTCATGTATGCATGGCAACAACCATGTTGGTACTGTACACAGTGAATGAAAATCAATGAGCTGATGAGCTCCTCTACTAAAACTACTTCTCATTGCATTTTAATTTTCGGGTTCATGGTGGTCAATAAAAGGTCCTACGTCACTTTATTATTATACATCCATTTCTTGGAGTATCGTTCTTTTTTGTTCATTTAGTTATGGTCCTTATTATTTGATATTATTTAATGTTACTTCAAAGAATTTGAGCAGGGATCCACCCTTATTTCTCATTTCGGTCTATGCTGAATCTAAAGTCTAACTTCCCGAGACAGGATTTTCTCCAAACTAATTTTGGCGCAATAGTTTGAAACTATTTAACTTTCGCCCAAGGTTCCTGTAACACCTGCCACACGGCAACTCTGGTGGAGGAACAGCGGGTACACATCAGGGTAAACCTTATTTTAGTCAACCACGCCAGGCTTTCAACAGTGTGTAATTCGGGTCATCGTCGGGACCTCAGATGTCAAGCTCATCTACTCTTACATTTCTCGGATTCCTGATCACGTCACATTCTGATCTACGCTGGGTGTTCCATCGACAGACTATCCTGCCATATCAGGGTACACCAGGGCTTAGACCGCTTTACTACTGTACCACTAAACCACGTTCGGTTGGTCCACTTTTACACCATGCATTGAGATTGTCTGAGTAACCCTCTTTGTACAGGGGATCTCCTTGGTTAAAAATTTTTTCACTGTACCTCTTCTGGTCATCCATACGACCTAATTAATTTTTGGACTGTCTTAAAAATATGATAATAATTTATAGAAATAATTTTTTTTTAAAAATGACTAAAACGTGAAAAATTATTAACTTATAAATTACATTATACGTAAATATAGCTTACCACCAAATCACCATAAAATATATATATAGTGTTGAAAAACTGAGCAACTAGTTGGTTAGCTAAAATAGTTGAAAAAATGAATTTTCGGTCGGTATTTATACTGATATGTGTTGTCTGTTCACGCGTTTGCTCAACTTTGCTGCTACCTTGTAAAATAAGTTTTTGTAAAATTCTGAAAATTTTAAAACTGCAGCACACACCTTCTCGAGTGCTGCCAGATTTATCTAATTTAGTTTGAATGAAATTTATGTAATTTAGTTTGAATCTTTTGAACTGCTTTTTTATCGATTATTCAATTTAGTTGTTGAAATTATTTATTCATCAAGTAGTGTGATAATGTCTGTTAAATTCGATTTTATCTACTACGGCTTTTATTCGGGACTATCTATACTGATATGCCGAACTTCAGTCAAATTTTCTTGATACGAGATTGAATCATTTTAATGAAGTATCTGCGTCTCTTTTACTAGTGAAGCTATAAACCGATACTAATAAACTAAACTTCGGTCGTGTTTTTTCTATTTATTGCATTCAAATTGCTTCATCTTAAAATATTGTTCCCAAGATCGGGAATACCACGATTAAACTAGAATAGTTTAAATTGAATTAGATTCGTAAGATTTTAATTTGTTCAGGTTGATCTGTTCACTGAACTTTGGCGAAAAGAACGCTTAGTGTTATATATCCAAGATCGGAAATGTCACAATTACACATAAAGATTGATGCAACATCTGGAGCTTACCATTTAAATTTATCAATATAAATTTAACACCAGAAGATTTATTTGGGTGTTAGGGCATTCCACCTTCCATAATGCTTCCCATACGTTCCGCTTCTTCAATAGGAGCTATTGTAGTGTTCAAATGGACTAAAAAGAATTAATTAACTAATAATTAAAAAAATCTTATTTGATATATTAGATTTTCTTGGATACAACAAATTTTATTATTGTTTTAATATTCTTTACACTGACGCAAAGAATTAATTCTTCGCTTTGGATTTTGTTTACTTCATATATAAAATCAATAAAATTTAATTTATCCTCGATACATAAATGTGATCTATTTTTCTTATATTTTGTTGTTGTTCATTGTATGAATAAAATGAAAAAAATTCAGTTTATTCCTGATTCATAAAAAAATTTCATTTTCTCAGATTTTGTTGATTTCCATTACTTGAATAAAGCTGATGAACATTAAAGAAAAGTAATTCAGAAATGCTATATCACCTAGAATCAACAACCATTACTACATTTCAAACCATCAACAACCACTACTACCTTTCAAACCATCAACAACCACTACTACCTTTCAAACCTTTCACCATTTCTGCCCTAACTACTGCCTTCAAAGACCTAACTGAACAATATATCATTATATTTATATATGTATCCAAGGCATATCTATATGGTCATTTCCACGCGTTATGCGCGTTACAATAAGGACAAAAAAAGTGATATAGTTTTGAAAATTTTAAAGATTTTAGGACTTAAAAAACCTTAAGTTCTCAAAAATTCTATGTGTTTTAAAATTAAATTGCAAAATATGCAATTAAGATAATCGATTTCGAAGTATTACATAATAACATGCTGTTACGCGCGTTACATCATTTGGACATAGGATTTTCTTGTGAGTTTTAAGGTGTGGTATTAAAAGTACCTTATGGACTTACATCATGAACTGGATTTTTATGCTTAAAGGATGTTTAGATCATCTGAAAAACACCATGATATTTTCACAGTATCATCATCTTAGAAGAAAATGACGATTTTTTGTGTTACGGGCGTTACACAGATTTTTTGTTACGCGCGTTACTTAAGGTTTGTGTACACATATAGTCCTCTAATTCATTCCATATTGAAGTTGTAGTACAATAATAATGGGAAGTTACTAAGTTTCACAACATTCATAAAAGTCAAATAAGTGGATCAATGTTAAACACATAACCTCCACGATGGTTTAAAGTTGGTTGTGGAGACAAAATTGTGCAGTTTTCTTTAGGTTCCCATGAACAATCATCCACATATGAATGTACGTACATCCCGTGATGTCGCCCACGCCTGAGGAATCGAATCTGCAATAAGCGGTCATCTTCTCCAAGCGCAACACCCAAGTACACTTTCGATTTTCCTTTGTCTCCCAAAACAAGACATTTTACCACCGTACCAATCATGGATGTGCTTGGTGGCAACGTTGAGGACATTGGTACTGGAGGCATCGCCACGATTGGTGATGATGAAGGCTGTGACTCCTTGATAGGTGATAATACTAATTGCACCTCTACGATAGGTGACTCCAAGGTTGCTGAGGACATTGGTACTGCAGGCATCGTCCCGATCGGTGATGATGAAGACTGTGGCTCCATGATGGCTGATAATTCGGCTGGTTGAGCCTCCGCGATAGGTGACAATGTTGGCTGAATAAGACTAGTGAACAAGGATGCAGCCGTCTGTAAGGTATGAAAAATGAAACATCCTTGAAGATTATTACAGTATATTATTTTTAACTAAGAAAATGACTTACAATATCAATGTCCAGGTCAAATAATTCAAACAAAGTTGAGTCAACAGGTGGCTTCCTACTGAGTCTATCTCGAGTTACACCCCCATTATCACAGTTCCAGAAATGATCCAGCATTATTTGTGGTACTTTTTTCGCATTTCCAAACACGGTGACTGCATCCACAAACGCTAGTGCATCTTGCATGGTCTCAGCAGTGGATAGTAGCACTTTCATACTAGAACGTGACTGAGCCAATGCCCCAGAAAACTCTGCTGCATTTGTCACCGCATGTACACGTCGACTCAACACAGATCTCCAAACAATACGTTTCGCCATTCCCCCTGAAAAATTACAAGTCTGATCCATAAATTTGCTAGTTGACATATATATACTATATAGTCTTAACATTAACAAACAACTAACCTACGGCATCCACGGGTCCTTTACCGTGAGAAGTGGCAAAAAACGACCACGTCAATCTGTCTAGGTGAAATTGATTACGGAAATTCTCAAGCAATGCAAATGTAAATTTGTTTTTCATTCGTGATGATGGGCCATCACTTAGAATGTGGATTTCAACACACTGGCTGTGTTCAGACAAAAACTCTCGCATAACTTGAACAAAATTTGATGCAACAGTTGTCTTGTCGTGAACAAGACTGTCAGACACAACCACATATGAGCACGGCGTCGACTCTCCACTCCACAAACACGCTGTGAACACAGAAACGTGGCTCTGAAGCCAATGCGCTCCTTGTGTTTCGTCTTGGAACGCACAACCATAATTTTCGGCAAAATCAAATTGACAAATGACACGTTGAGGAGTCGCAGTTGACTTTAAATCATTGGCGTGCTTGTTCTGCCACCGTTTTGTGTAATGGTGTTTTAGAAATTGCGGCAAATTCAGAAGAAGGTCCTTGAAAATATTGTATTCGAATAAAAGCAAGTTCAGTTGATGATACCAACGCATTCATTCTTACTTCTAAGGCAGACCCCAGAGACTGTGTAACTTTCCTCTTCACCAACTGGCTGTGGTGCAAAATCTCATTTTCTCTTTTTTCCCAACGACATATTTCCACTTCCATCAAACTTTCATGTTCAGACAGTGCGATTTCTCTGAGACCGTTTCTCAAGCAACATTTTTCGCATTCACCAAAGAAACACTCCTCACGTGAATCCGCGCACACTACCAAATCGGTCCATTTCTCTGAATATGGTGGTATGATCTCAGGAATCATGCAGGATATCGAGTTGACGGTACTGAAAGGTTAATTTATACCCAAGCTTTATGTATATATATATATATATATATATATATATATATATATATATATATATATATATATATATATATATATATTGGTGGGTTACTGGTGGTTGAATGTTTAAGTGCTGTTACCAGCGTAACCCAGGATACAACGTTGTTTTTCCGCTTGGTACCCGTTGAGTGATCAACGTTGGTACTGTACCAAGGGTTGAGTACTCGCAAAAAGTGAGCGCATCAAAGCACTATAATTGTCGAGCACTCCATGGGTTCACGGACTACCGATAGAAGGTGTGTGTCCGATTTCTCAGGTCCCTTTATCAAAATTGTTTTCCCAACCTTATGCACAGCTCTCATTCTCCAGGCAATCATAAACTATACTAGTCATCATTCTATCACTACAAATGTGTATTAATTTAACAAGGAACATATTATTTGCAGACTACAATAATACATAAAAATACGACAAAACACCTAAAATCGAATATGAGTTCAAACAGGCTTATTGGTGGGACTGGCCAGTTCCGTCGTGGCTGCTAGTGACGAGTTTGCTTGCCGCTCGTATTCGGCCAGTCTAGCTTTCTTCAATTTTTCCCGAATATTTCGGCCTAACCGCTTTCTTTTGGGTTTCTCTTTCGCGGCCGGGGGGTATATAGCGGCTAGTTCCACGGACAACGGCCGGATTTGGCTTATGGCGGCTCCATGAACTACTTGTTCGTTGCGCTCGGTTTCTAACGCGCGGAGCTGGAGCTTCAGTGCCCGGATCTCCATCTGATCCTGCGCAGCTTGCGTCTGCAGTTGAAGGACCAGCGCCACCTTCTTTTTCATGTCCTCGGGACTAAACCAGGTACTTTCTAGTTCCCGGCACCGTCCCTTGAGCTTGTCTACCCGTATGCGGAGCTCCTCGGCCTGTTTTTGGGCTTCTTCCCTATCCTTTCGCAAATTTTCCAATAGTTTGAACACTAGATAAATTCAACGATTATATTCTTACAGCATATTATTCATTCAATTATAAAATAAAATCAATATTATAAATAAACATAGATTCAGATATTAAGCACGCAATACACAAGATAATTTATTAAAAAGACTGTAATAATTAAAGTTTAATTAAGTCGTAATTGAATAATAATTTTTCAAAAATTTTGGCGATGAGTTAGTTCAGTCGCTTGCGAGGCCTTCCCCTCTTCCGCGGGGTTGCCTCGGCCTCCTCTAGGTCTTCCACAGTTTTTCCCTCCTTTTCGGCTTGGATTCGCAACTCGATCCTCTTGAGTCGCATCTGAGCGGCTTCCACATCCCAGGCCGCTTGATCCCGGGCCTCCTGTAACCGGTTGTTCTCCGGCTCTACCTTTACCCAGGCCGGGGCATCTACTTCGGGGCCTGTCCGGATTACTCGGTTGGAACAATCTAGGTCCCGTCCCTGGCTCCACCGATGGATGTGATACCAGACGTACCGGGACCGGAGTCGAGTGATCATTTGCTGGTTGGCCTCCTCGTCGCTGCTATAGTTTGATTGGGACATACCTGCAGTATAACTATTAAGATCGAGCATAACCCATGTGACTTATACATTGATGTCACAATAGAACCTATGGACACAATACTTTAGCTACTGGATTTAGGATAAATAATCCTAATGCTGCTAACCTACCATCTGGATTGGACTTATCAATATATTCTTAATTAACTACTAGGTTCGTTATAATTCGCACTAATACTGCTAACCTAAAATCTGGGTTAATTCATCAATACATTTTAATTAACGGCAAAATTTATTATGATTAATATCAATACTGCTAACATAAAATTGGGCTTGATTCATTACTATATTTTTAATTATACTAATGAAATTGGTTATAAACAATTATTTGTTTTATTCTAGTAATTTTTATGGATATTAAACCATAATTTTGAATGGGTGTCTATAATCTAATTAGTTTAATGTAGTAAGATTATTGTTTTACATTGATAAATATTTATATTATGAATTTTAGAATAGTATTCCAGCAACATCAGCGTCCGGCCGACCTTTCGAAGCTACTGTCATCGGTACTCAATATATTAAGCTCTCTTGTGTTAACGAATTACTACACCAATGGTAAAATTTGGAAATTTCCCTCACTATTGAGTTTATACTTATTCCAGGAGTTACAATGGATCGATTATCAAGGTCAGCTCCACCAACCGATCCTCTTAGCGGTGATCGCCATAAGCTACCTGACTACGACTATCTAGATGGAAATATTAGGAATATTTCTAATTTAGGCTATAATTTGACTTTTATTTTGTTAAAGGTATATTTGTTAATTCTAATAAAATTTATGACTTTCTTTAATGTTTATTTGATTTCGAATGCGCTTAATTTGTGACTTTCTTTAATGTTTATTTGATTTCGAATGCACTTAATTTTCTAATAATTTAATGAATTCCTTTAATGTGTTGACTTAATGAATTGTCGTACCTTTACTTCATTTCCTAGAAGGGGTGGTGATCATGATTCCGCTTTGAGATCCCGAAGGTCACTTTGTAGACTTATGGGGATATACTCCGAACCACGCATGTATACTTCTACATTCACACACACACCCACACTTATATAATGTATATATACACACACATACACCTATAGATACATTATACATATATATACACACACACACACATATATATATATATATATATTTCAAATTAGTGATATGGAGGTGGTTTTCCGAGGGGGGGGGGGGTGTTACTAAAATTAGAATTTAGGGAATTTCCGTGATTTTATTGGAAGGTGGTCTTAGTGTCGCTAAATTTAGCGATAGGGAATCCTAAAATCAATAATTTTGTTTAAATTTTATTTCAGAAGAAATGAGAAAAATTATTTTACTGATATAATATTACCAAGGGGATTAATAATAATTATAGTATTAATAGTGTTAATGATGATGACACTAATAAATAAGATGATGGTAAAGATAATGATAGTAATAATAATAGTAATAATAATAATAATAATATTGATACAGATAATAATGATACTAGTAGTACTCATACTAATAGTAATAATAATAACCACAGTAAGGATAACAATGACAATAAGACTAATAATAATAATAATTTTTAGATTTAATTATTCACAATTTTCTATTTATACTTTATAGTTTTATATTTATTAAGCTATGATTTTATGTTCTAATAGTAATAATAATAACCACAGTAAGGACAATAATGATAATAAGACTAACAATAATAATAATTTTTATATTTAATTATTCACAATTTTCTATTTATACTCTATAGTTTTATATTTATTAAGCTATGATTTTATGTTCTAATCGTAATAATAATAACCACAGTAAGGATAATAATGATAATAAGGCTAACAATAATAATAATTTTTATATTTAATTATTCACAATTTTCTATTTATACTTTATAGTTTTATATTTATTAAGCTATGATTTATGTTTTGTAATTTCGGAAGTTAGATATTATAATTGATATATACATTTATGTTTGATAACCTACGATTTCATGTCCCATACTTTAAAATTCTATGTTTTATAAGGTGTAACTTTATACCGTACACTTTAGAACTTCGATTTTATAATTCATAGTTATATCTTTTATAATTTTATATTTAATCATTTACGATTTTGGGTTTCATACTTTCTGATTTTATATTTATAATTTCTGTCCTCTACCGGTTAGGAACTTCTAGTCGGTTCTACATGACTTTTTATGGTTGCTCCTATGGGATCATCTTAGTTACCCAAAAATATCTTTGGTTTGTTGGTATCTATTCATAAATTATATTTCCTGAAGTTCTACATTTATATATAATAAAAAATAAATTCTTATATACAAATTTTATAATTTCTAATCAGGATTTACTATTCACAAACTATATTTCCTGAAGTTCACATTAGTTATAAAATTCCTAAAAACCAAATCTAGAATTTTAATCGGGATTTATCCATTACTGATCAATATAATTATATCTAGGATCATATAGTTATTTATATAATTTATGACTAAGTCTTATACATTCATGAAGATTTTAAAGTGGGAATTCGAAATTTAACCTTTCAGATTTAGAACAGTTATATTTACATTGAATTAACCTATCTAGATTAAGTTATACTTATACGTATGCCGAATATCTCTCTTATTTCTATTACTTTATCATAAAGTCCTATTACAAAATCCAATTCGGCATATGTCTAGGTATAACTGAGATTGCTATTGCTGATCAACCAACTACATGAGTGTGAGTGCAGAATTGTGTAAGTTTAGGTATGAGTTCTACTCATATTAAGACCTTAGTGTAGAGTGATTTGTTCAGCATTTTAAATGTTGATTTTAATTGTGTATTAAGCAAAAGGTCGGGAAGAATATTGCTTCCATGGCCCCACTGTGACCACTTCCACAAACCTTAGTGTTATGTGTGGAGTCAACCATTTACGGTTGACCTTACATAAATACCAAGAGTCAGACGGAGGTTTTCCTCGACCTAACTCCATGGCAGGACCATGAAGTAGTTCGACCTCCGAAGGACCCGAACAAAAAAAAAATCTATAATAGTGATCAATATAATATCGATAGTGCATGTTGGCAAAAATTTTAAAATTAAAAGCAGGACCGATCAGAGACGTGCTCGGACGCCGCTGATCCGTCGAGGATTACTAAACACAAAAGATTAAAAAAAAATTATCTTTAATAAACAAGGATAACATTAATATGATTACATTCCATAAAATTATAATAAGCTAAAACTTACTAATGATTCTTCGAACAAAATTTTAGAAAAATATTGGCATAAAGTTCTGATTTATGACCGAAACGTGTCGGTATATATACCTATTTTGTACACGTGTATGTATTGATGCATTAAAACAAACTCGAATTCTTTTATTCCAGAATTTTCTATTTTACGATTTTGCTATTTTTAATGGCGATTTTTGTGCCATAATTTTTGTTTTTATTTTTAAAATTTTATTTTTTAATTATTTTCGTTAATTTGCCGTCCATGATGGATTTGGAACGGTTCCAGAACATTCTATTTTACTTTTGATTTAATTTTTATTTTAACTGATGTTTTTATGAATTTCTTTTGAGATTTTATATTTTAATACTAAATTATTTATTTTGCTTAACTTTTATTGTTCTAAATGACTTTTGTGATGGTCATCGCCATTTTATAGAATGTTCTGGGTTTTTCTGGAATGTTTTACTGTTTTTATCGTCTTTTAAGTTATTCGAGTTTGCTTTTGGGTAATTCTATGTTTGTTTGGTCATTTTTGAGTTAGATTTTTGCATCACTTCTTGCTTCTGTATAATTTTATTTAATTTCTTTGTTTATGTTTTTGTTGCTTTCTCCTTTAGTTAATATTGTTTATTTGGTGTAGGTTTTAATATTTAACTATACTTTTTGCTTTTTACTTGCTGTGTTCCTACACGTTTCAGTCATAATTAGTATTATGGGTCTAGAAATCAGTTCTAGCCCAACATAAAACACTCGGGGGCCCATAAAATTGCGACCCGCAATTTAAATCAAAAGATGAATAAGATTAATTTTCAGAATACTTGCACTATTTTACAAGTGCCTACATGCAAATTGGGTCCACGAGCTACAGGGTCGTGACCTCAATACCCACATACATAAAAATGCTACTATTACACTACATTTTACAGATGGGTTGAGAGATGAAGAAAAAGAACGACCGAGGTCGGTCCACATAAAATTAAAATTATCATGCTCAAGAATCAATGTCATTAATCGTAGTCTCAGTCTTTGGAATCAATTGTTCGATCAGGATGATTTATCGTTTATAATGTCGTGAAATGTTTTTACTGTCATGATGTCATATTAATAGAACTCTGTTGTTCGGGATCTCGTCTCGATGACGGCTCTGGTTTCAATGTTTGGGGAGGATTTGAAATATCTTGGTTGGTTCGTTGTTTGGAGTAGCTGTTCTTCCATTGGGATACGAATACTCCTTGATGGTTCTTTTAGTTTGAGGGTTTTGTTTCTTGCTTACTGGAATTGGGTTTAAGTGCAATCAGGCTCAGTACTGTAATGTTTATCATCAGGCTTGCCGCTAATAGGATCAATATTGTGAGGGGTTCAGATTCTCTTAGTTCTACTACTTTGGGTTTGTTTATCATTTCTCTCACTTGGGTTGTATCTGTAATTTCTGATTTTTCGGGTTTGTTGAATTTGTTTTCTTCCGAGGTGACAACTTTCTTTATTTCCTCCAGGGTTTTAATCATCTTCTCGGAGTTCATTGGGTTCTTGTTTATGGTAGTTAGGATTTCTCTTGTCATTTCTTTCAAGGTTTTCGTTACCTCATTTTTAATGCTGGGTTCCTCTTTGATGATGGAAGTTATTTTTCCTTTCATTTCCTCTAAAGATTTTACTACTATTTCGCAATTGCTTGAACGTCCATTGGCGGTTGCTGTTACCTGTTGTTTTATTTCCTCTAATATTATTACCATCATTCTCATTGCGGATGGATCTGTTTGGGGTTCTTTCTTCGATTTCTGACTTTGACATTGTTTGGCTAATGTTGCTATCTGGGTTCTGATAGCTTTCATTTCTTGTTCTAAGATTGTTTTTATTATCTGAGCCCTTTGCACTTCCGTTGAACTTTCAGTTGTTGGTGGACATTGCGAACATTGCAACTTGATTTGTTCGCATTCCTCATTGGGTTTTTCGCAGATTGATTTAAAGCTACCACATGTGCTATCTTCTCTTCGGTATGGGTATTCTTTCTGGCATCTGATCATTGATTCTTCAGCTTGCAGGATTCTGGGCATTGTCATTATAATTATCACCACGATTAGGCTTCTCATCTTTACATATACATATACGTTAATACTAATTACTTGGCTTTATTTACAATTTATTTACATGGTTATTTTATCTCATTTATTGGGAGTCACCGACCTCATCCCTTAATTTTACGGGAGGTTCAGGTGCTCGTCTTTTGCTCAACTCGTTCATTCTTATTACTTCAAGTTGCGTTGCTATCAACTGTCTTTTTAATTCTGGTATTTCTTGTAATTGCTTCTCTTTACTTTTCCATTTTCTCTGCTTGATGGTTATTGCCGTCTGCAATGCTTGCATGCTTCGTCGTTTTTGATTTAAGATTCTCCGGTAATTTTCTTTCAACTTCCATTGCTTTTCTGTTTCCTCTCTTTGTTCCTTGATCTCCTCCTTGAGTCTTGCGTTTCTCTTGTCGACCTTTTTACTTTCTCGCATTCTCGTTTTTGCATAAGCGTATTGTGCTTCCAATTGTTCGATATAAACTTGGTCGATATTCACAATCTTTTTCAACTTCCTTGTTTCTGATTTCCAATAGTCTTCGATTACTGCCTGAGCTCTCAACTCTACTATCTCTTGTCTCAGGTTTTTGTTTTCCGTCTCTTTTAGTTTCGATTCATTTATTTCCCTCAAAATTTCTTGCTTGACAGTGTTTATTAATCGTCTTGATTGAACAATGTGCTGTCTCAATCTCGTAATCTCTACATTTTGATTTGCAATTTTTGTTTTGAACAACTTCTTGCTGACTCTCCATTTATTACTATAATATTTCATCGGTTCTTGTTTGATCGGTATCGTATTCCGGCTTTGTTCTGGTTGGTCATCTGACCTTCTCTCGTTACTCGTTGATTCTCTTTCTTTTAAATAATTCATATCTACAAAAATATACATGTCATATTTCTTTTCGTCTTCTTTTTATTCTGAATTTTTGGTTTTGTAATTTTTATTTGGTTTTTTTTTTTTTTTTTTTTTTTTTTTTTTTTTTTTTTTTTTTTTTTTTTTTAAATCATTCTTATTTACAGGCAACCTCTCTCTTCGACTAGATCCATGTTGCGTTATTTTGTTCGTTATTTTCTTCGAAGCCTTCATCTGTTGTGACTTCGGCAGGCTGTGGCACTTGCAACGGGAACGGGTAGAGTGGCATTAATAATATTGGTGGTTGTCTTCTTAACCGATCTACTTCCTCCCGCAATTCCGTTGAGATGTTTATTTCTTCATCCAACAGAAACGTTAATCTACTTTCGTTTTCTATCATCTCATCCAATTCCTCTTCCAATCGTTGGGTTTTTTCAAGCCTTTTCAACTTCTCGATTTCTGCTCTCAGATTCGCTTCATTTTCTTCGAAGCATCGTTTTATTATCTCGGTTTCCTGTTTGGCTTGTTGAATTGCCCTATCGCACTCCTCTCTACATTTCGCATTAAGCGCAATCTGATGCTTCCAATTCACATCCCTTTGGGTGTACATACCTTTATATCCGTTCATCTCTTGATTAGCTTCCTCTACCTCTGTTTGTAATTGTCGGATCTGTCGATCTTGGTCTGTCAATTGTTGTTCCCATCTCTTTTCCTGGTATTCATACCTTCTTATCTCTCGAGTCTGTTTCTTTATGACTCTCCGTCTACCGTCGCTGGTCCGCGTCTTGATTCTATGTTCTCTACTCAATCGGCTAATCTCATCTTTTTGGTTTTCTATCGTTTCCCACATTTTAAATTCGTCTCTTTCCATCAGTTTCATTGGTAACTGTCTTAACTCCTCTTTGGTCTCTTTCCAATTCTTTTCCATTTTCGGGCTTGATGCTTGAGACACTTTTCGGTTTCCTCAAATTTCTGCTGTCGTTTTCTCCACTCTACTTCCTCTTCTTCTCGCTGTGTAGCCCTTGTTTCGTAAAATTCTTGGTCTGCTTTTCGTAATCGCAGTTGTTCCTTGCTACTGATTTTCCAATAGAGCACTTGAGTTTGGCTTCCTAGGTATTTGTACTTCCATTTCTGAGCTTGTATTTTTATTTGTGTGTTAATTCGCTCTAATACGTTATCTTTAACGATTGGTTTTTTGCGTGGTGTTCTCCTCCCTTGTCCCCTGACTTCGCTTAGGGTCCTTTTGCATCTTTCCCATTTTTCTTTCATCATTGCGCATTGGTTCTTTGCTTCTTCTAGTTCGGCCTTGTAATTTCGTATTTGATGTTCGTGACTATCATTCTGCCTCGTTTGGAGGGTTTCGTATTTTCGTTTCCATTGTTGCGCTTGTAGTTTTATTCGTTCCATTTTACGCTGTTCCTCCTCGTATTGCTCCTTTGCTTCTCTAATTTGTGCCTTCTGCATTATTATCTCTCCGCATAACCCAACTATCTCCATAATCCGCTGAGTTCGTAAATTCGAGAGCTCTTCCTCCAATTCTTGGTATGTTGATGTATTTCTCACATCCTCGGTTAATTCTTCTACCTGTTTCATCCACTTCTCTTTTGCTGCTAGTGCTTCCGCCTTCTCTACTTCTAACTCTTGTTGCTTTTTCTCATACATGGTTTGTACATTTCTATTTCTCTCTTTACTCTTTCTGCTTCGTATGTTTGTATGATGGATTTGTACTGTTCGAGTTGTTGCATCTCGGTTTCCACATAGGTTTGTGATTCTTTATTCATTGTCTAAATAATTACACTATTACTACCACTATTATTTCATACATTTATTATCTACACTTTATACACGGAATTTTAATTTTCGTTATTGATCGGCGTAGCGAAATCCTTTGATTCGCTGCGCAATCCTCTGTCTACACATAGGACATTCCTTTATTTTCCTACTACACGTGGCACACGCGATCAAATGTCCGCATGGCATATGAATAACTTCTACATTCCTCTCCCAACACATAGTACATTTGATATCTCGTAAGATAGCTGCTTTGACCATTGATTCTTCTTTTATTTTTGTTTCAGGTTTTTCCTTATACTGAGTTATCGCTCTGATCATATCGTACGTTGTTGTTGGTATATGTATGTTTTTCTGTAATCTCTCTCTAATCATGTTCTTTGCCCTTGTCGTGCCTATTCCGGCTGCTTTCAACGCTCTGCACATGTTAGGCTTGTCTACAACTTCGTCCACCTCTTCTTCTGTTACTAGTACTTCCGGATATTCGGTTTCTTGTTCGTTGTGATATAGGCACCAGCTTGATGTCTAATTCTGGTATGCCTTCTTCCGGTAATCTCTGTTGGCTTTCGCATCTTTCACACTTGAGTATTTGCTTTTCTGTTAGGTAGAATCCTCTTATTGCTAGTTCAGGTCCTCTCGTATCATCTCCGAATGTTTTCATTCTGTTATCTGCTATTTGCGTGAGGAATTCCCCTTCACAAGTTGGGACATATTCATCAACGATTCTGGTTATCGCGATGCTCATTTTCCCTCCTTTTTCGTCTTCGGTTTTCAATTTCTCCAAGGCTTCGTATTTGATTTCTGGTTTGTTGTGTACATCAAATCCCAGTACGAACGGACAAGTTGGAAATCGTTTACGATGTTCCTCCTTTGGGTGTTCTCCTTTTTTCCATTCTGCTAATTTCCCTTTACAGAAACGACACGTTACTTGATCGGGTATTTCTGGTTTTCCGGAGAAGAAAAATCCATTGAGTGCCAGCGCTCGGCTCTGTTCCTTGGTGAAAATGGTCTGGTGTTCAAATGACCGGTATCTCTGGTTCTCGCATCTGAATTGCTCACTATCTCCCTGTTTCAAATTCCCATGTACTAAACTATAATCATTTCCCATTCTTTGATAATACGCGAAACCGCTTGGTTTCGTTTTGCTGACTTCCACATCTCTCGTTCTTTCTCTAGATGGCGTATCGTCCTCTTCTTCTTTCATTGTGATCGTTTTCTTTCGGATGTTCGGTTTCTCTTGATTACTCATCTATAATAAATTTCATCATTTCTTTTTGTATTTTTCCTTTTTCTAATTTTTTATGGTTTTGGTGAATTATTTTACTTTATACAGTAGCTTTATAATTACTTTATCTAATTACTTTACATTGTTTTTACAAAATATTTACAGTTTCCTTCTATCCGTCTATCGTATTTCTATTGTTGGTCCTACCTCGTCTAGTTCAATTAGGAAGAATATGGTGTCCTTTTCTATGTAGGAACCATCATTGAACTGGTATAGCTGCATAAACTCTGCTACTCCTACCGCAGGATTAACCTCTGTAATCGGTTTATTCCATGCTGGACTTGATGCTCGACAGCACATATATGTGTCTTTTTTGACCCTAAGAGAGATATTTTTAATTTATGTCGGAATGGCCATACTATTAGGTCGTCAAATTCTCCTTTACAGATTTGCATATAGAATGACATGCATCGATCTTTAAAATTTCCCCTCACCATTTGGGAACCATCTCAATTTCATCTTGTATCCATGTTCTTGGCGTAGAATGGTTTGCTCACTATCGTTGTCTGGATTCCTTGCTTTGCTCGCTCCATTATTTCTGTTATTCCTTGGATTTTCCACATATATGGTAATATTGGTAGTTCCTCTGTTGTCAGTTCCTTTGTCATCCATTTGGTTTGTAGTTTATTTACTTCGACTAATTTTGTCGTCTAATTTCAACATTCTTTGTATTACGGCTTCCTCTCGTATTTTCGAAGCTTTCTTGTGAGCTCAGCATTTCTTTTATCATGATTTTGTGTGATTTGAGTTCGTCTTTGACGTCTTCGATTGCTCTTGCTGTTAACTCTATTGCTCTCATCATCTTTGCATGTGCTCGAATGTATTCTCCTCCACATGCTTCTTCATTTCTTCTGCTGGTAATTGTACTCTACAATCGAATGTCACCATTGGGCATTTTATCGCTTTTCTCGTGCATATCTCCCAATGTTCATTTAATCTGACGTTGTTAATTTCTCCGCACTCGTTTGGACATCTCCCTGTGTATTCGTCGCAAATCCGTCTTTCTACTGCGTTTCGGTGTTCCATTTCGATCTCTCTCCAATTAGCAGTTTCTCGCAAAATTCGCATTTTTCCGTTCGTGCTTCGCATTCTCCTTTATGTTTGGTTTTCTCTTTTCGTAAGAACTTTACCTTACATGCTTCGCATTCCAATTCTAATATTCGCATACGTCGGTATGGGCTCTCAACTCCTTTACTCGACCTGTCCATTCGCATGACCTTTGGGTGCATCTTATTTTCACTTCTCTGATTTCTCGGTTTATTGCTCTATCCGGTATCGTGCCAGTAGGAACCAACTTAAATGCTTCTCCACATCCTGGACAAGTTTCTCGCTTTAGTTTGGCTAATCTTATATCACACCCTCGGCACAATCTACAACCGCATCGAGTTTGGCTTGCTCCAATTAATAGTTTTCTACATGCTGCATCGGCACATAATAGTCTCTCTTCGAACTCGTCTTGCTCGGCTTGGTATTTTCTCATCAACTCATAGTTAATCTTTGTTCTCTGCTTCTCTCCGGTGCTCTTCCGCTTGTTTTGCATTCTACAATGATAACTTTTTAATCTTGGGATTCTACTTGGTTATAACTCTATTTATTTACAGGATTATTTACATTTTACTCCTTTTTCTCCTATACATCTACCGTCGAGTCCGGTTCCCCAGTTCCTGGCAGTCCGGTCATCCACTCGACTAAACTGGCAATATCATCATGTTGTCGATTTTCCTGTAACCTTCTAATTTCTTCCGCTTGCCATCTGATTTGGCTTATAACTGATTGTTATTATATTCTAGTTGCGCGATTATTTGATGTTGTTCCTCTATTTTTGTAATGTATATTGCATTCCTATTGATACTCTCTATCAACGCCGTTTGATTTCGTACCCAATGCTCTTGAGTCTGATTTGTCAATTGGGTCATCAATTCACACTGTGCCCTCCACATGGATCCTGTTGGCTGACTCGGCTGGTTTGGCATGTTCATTTCCATCATGTCTACTGGATGCACATTCATTAGTGGCCGTTCTCTTACTTCAACAAACAGGTGGCATCTCATTTGGATGTTCTTGTTCTTCGTTTCTCTGGTTCATTCCTATTTATAATACATGGTCATCATACTTGTTTTTGATTTTTCTACATATTGTTTTAATTTACTACTTTTATTATGTACATGCTACTACTATTATTGCTACTTTTATCGTTTCATTTATACATTATTACAACGACTCCTCCTCTTGTTATACCAGTGTCGCCATGGGGCCGGAATGCAGCGTGCGCATTCCCCCATATCTTTCGTCCGTTAGTCGGTATATATCGACTTCGTGTGTCCATTCGTTAGGTGTGGGTATTCTTGGTAGTTCCGACATCCACAATCCGCTGGATCCGGGATCCTCTACCACCTCGTATTCTTCTAGATTCAGATTTTCTGTTGGAATACCGTATTCAAATTTTTCTACCTTGGGCCATTTTCTTCGGTTTCTCGGTTTTTGTTTACATCTTTTGGTGGTTCTTATCCATTGAATCATTACTAACGCTATTATCGTACTTACTATCACGCTAGTTATCATATCATCTTTGTAATTATCGTTGTTCCATTGTTTGTTTTTTCCGTCGTTAATACTGTACTGCCTGTAGTATTCGTTTCTGGTGCCTTGATTTTCTTGAATGCTTGATGTAATCGTTCCTTCTCCTTCTCTGTTAGGTGACTGTGATTTTCTCGTTTCTCTCCCCCTTCTCGATCTCGGGGTATCCACGGTATGTTTGTTAATTGGGGTTTTTGTCGAGTTATTGGTTGACATACGCTAGTTCCTCTTCCTTTCTTAAGAATACATACTTGGTATCGCTCTTTCCGTTTTCCTGTCTCCATTTTAACGTCTGCACCTTTGTCTATCGGTGTTGTTGTACAGTCGATGATTCCCGTCTTATCCATTACACATATCCTTATGATTGGTTCTCCCTCTTGGTTTTGACTGTAATTACCTCTTCACCTTTCTTGTTAGGTTAATAGTTATCTGCACTTCCCGTCTTTCGTCTTTAATTACTTCGTTGATCCATGTTGTTGTTGTTATTAATTCGGTTTGATTTTGCTCTGTTGTTGTTTTTGTACTAACTGATTTGTTTGGCTTCTTGGTTGTTATCCCCTTCAGTGGATCTTGTTTCATTGCCATACTCTTTGGCTTGTCTTTTCTTGGTGCAGTTCTTGTTCCTTTACATACTACTATCCCTTGTGTTCTGCGCATACCACAGTAGGGGTATTTGGTTTGACCTCTCCCCAGAAGAATTTGTGGTCTTGTGTCATATCAGTTATTATGCATATGTCTCTGTCTTCTCTGATGCATACATGTGTAATTGATCGACTCCCTTTATCTTCAATTTCAATACCTTCTTCCAAAATGTTGAGTTGGAAATGTACTCCGGTTTCATTGGCTCTTTCTAGCTCCATTTCCTCTGTTGATATGTCTCTACAGATGTCATAATCTCCACATAGCCTGGGATCTCTTTTTTGGCTGCTAAAGATCTTTCCTTTGTTATCGATCTGAAATCACAACTTACTCCTGTTCCTTCCATTAGTTGCACACATATTCCGACGGCGTTTTCCGTCGTAATCACTGACTTTTATCATAAATACTTCGCCTTCTTGGAAAGCTTCTCTTACGATTCTCATATTTTTCGTTTCTGTTAAACAGATAGATGTTAATATTATAAATATTCTTTGTAGTAGGATTGGCTGGATTGGTTTCGACACACTGTGTTGAGTAGTGGGGGCTTTCGCTTTTTGTTTTCTGTTTTGTTCGAATCCTTGGTCTTCCCCTCGACATTGGTCATCTTCGTCTTCTTCTAACTCCTCATCATCATCCGTTGTTTCTCCACCTTCTGGATTCCACATAATTATTATTTCGTCCTTTCCTCTGGGGTTTTTGTCGTTATCCCCATCTTTTCATTTTCATCACCATCGTCATTTCTCTCACCCGGTTTCCCAAAATGTCGTCCTCGACTTTGCTGCGTTGATCTCTCCTTGTATTTTTTTAATTTCTCTTTTCTTGTCGTTGTGGAACTTCTCGTTCTTCTTTGGTTCCTTGATATTTCCGTTGTTTTCCGGTGCATTCCATACTATTATTTTCTAGTTGCTTTTTCATCGAAATGTGTTTTTTGTTGCATTTTCCACCAATTACCTGGTCAATTGCTGCTCTATTTCTTTGTAAGATTTGTTTAATGGTTTTTGGCATTGGTGTCTT
>CAUHTR010001024.1:45000-93483 GCA_959609185.1 Schmidtea polychroa | reverse complement strand
AAGGCATAAAAAGATGCAGAACTTCAAGAGCAAATTCAAATAGAAAGTCAGGTGTGGTGTGACTGGCTTTTGCGAGGCCACATAGAGTTACTTCAGTCAGATTTTAATACAGGAAATTTACTTGGTTTGTTGAAACTAATTTCTATTTTTGACCCTGTCGTAAAAGAAAACATAAGATTTGCGAGGAACCATTCTGGATCCACTTCATATATTTCACGGAAAATACAGAACGATTTTATTCACATCATGGAATCTACTGTTCGTGATAGTTTGCTAGAATGAATACGTAAAGCAAAGTATTATGGACTAATGTTTGACTCAACTCCCGATCAAGCTCATCGTGGACAAATGTCTGAGGTAGTAAGATATGTTGATATAAATTTTGAGAAAAAAAACTGTTCAGATTAACGAATCATTTCTCCGTTTTATACCAATAAGTGATAAGGACGATGCAAGCTTGGTTCAAGAAATATTGAAGCAGTTAGAGAAAGACAATATGAATTTACAAGATTGTAGGTCACAGTGCTATGATAATGCTGCTGTTGGTGTTCATCAAAAAATCAAGAAAAAAACATGGCAATATTTGTGAATTGTGATAATCATTCTCTCAATTTGGTAGGCGTCCATGCAGACAAAGAAGAAGTAGTGATGGTAACTTTTTTCGGAACCATCGATGCACTTTATGTTTTCTTCTGTCGTTCAACCCAGCGTTGGGAAAAGCTCAAAGCTGTTGTACCTGTGGCTTTAAAGTCTGACTCCAATAACAAGTGGAGCGCAAAAACGGAATCTGTAAAACCTGTCAACAAATATCTCGAGCAAATAGTGGATGTTCTCCAGAACATAATGGACGATGAAAGTGCGACTAGTGAAACTTAAAGCGACGCAAAGCAAATCTATAATCGAATATTAACATATGACATTCTAACGTTGCTAGGGTTTTGGAACAAGATATTAATTCGTATTGACCGCGTTCAAAAGAGGTTGCAGGACTCTAAAATGAACTTTCATGAATCAGCTTTAGATTTTAAAGCTCTCCAAAATTATTTTCATGATGAAAGAGAAGTCTTAGTTAGTGACCTACTGAAAGAATGAATTCGAATTTGCAATGAATGGGACATTGAATTTGAAAGACGACACAGAAGAAAGAAAAGAATGGAAGGCAAAACATTGAGAGATGCTGGTTTATTAGCTAAAGAAGAAATGGAAAGAGTTATGAAGGGACTGTCGACCATCTATTCATTGAATTAAAAAGTAGAAGCGTTCGTTTACAAGAAATTGATGAAAATTTTGGATTTCTTATTGATCTGGAAGGGTTATGTTTTAAAGCCGAAACAAGCTACTTGAAACAGCGCTGTGAAAATTTTGGAGAAGCCTACAGTTTTAATGTGATGGGCAAGAATTATATGAAGAAATTTTGGATTTTAGAACGCTGCTGACAAGCCGTACCGAAAAAATATCAAGCCCCGAACAATTACTTAATTTAATATAGTCCAGTATGGAGATGAAAACGTCTTTCCCAATATGCATATATCATTGCAAATATTGCTGACAATCGCGATTTCTATTGCCAGTTGCGAAAGACCATTTAGCAAATTAAAATTGATACTTTCATATTTGAGATCCTCGATGGGCCAAAGTCAATTATGTAATCTTGCTTTACTTAGCATAGAACGAGAAATGACCGAAGAAATTGACTTTGATAATATAATAAACAAATTACGTCAGCTAAAGCAAGAAAGATATATTTGTAATAAAGTGTTAATAGATTTAACTTGTGTGCTTTTTTTACCATTTCTAAAGTAGTGTTGGGGTTAGAGCAAAAACAAAATAAATTTCACAGGGTACCAGAAAGCAGAACAAAAATTGGTAAAATCAATAAGTACAAAATTAATTAAAATTTAATGAAAATTAAAAATCAATATTGAACGGGGGTATCGGGTATGGCTGAATGCCAAATTGTTAGACGAGGTTGGAAAGCATAATAAAAATGTAATAGGGTGATCATAGAAAAAGTTAATAAGGAAAAACAAATTAATTAAAATTAATTAATCTGTAATGGAAAGCCCGAGCCAATGGAAAGCCCGAGCCCATGGGAAACCCGAGAACTGAAGAAAACCCGATGCGCAGTGAAAACCCAGACACCAGATAAGGTAATAATAATTCGAATTATAATTGCAGGGGAAATAAATTAAAATAATCGTTAAACCGTTCAAAATTTACTTAGGGTGCCCGGGGAAACAATTAATTTCATTTTGCTAGATAATTGGCCTCTTAAAAACAGTATAAAAGGAGAGCTTAGAAATGAGCAAGCCGCCATTTGGTCGAAGAGAAAAAGGAAAAGCTAAACAGAAAATCCAGCAAGGACAAGTCAAGAGGAAATTTGTGAATTATAAAGAAGCTAGACTCGTACAAGAATAGGTAATTACCCCTTGGGTTTCTTACCTTGGCGAACCAAATTTAAATTGAGAGAAAGGTGCAAATAGTGACAAATTGTAATTGTGATAAAAAGCGAATAAAGTTATTTTGTGTTGAGTTTTCATTGATTTGGTAAAATAAGAACACGATGAGTCAGAGAAAGGACCGACTTACAAGTAAAAACTCAACAGTAGTTTTAGAAAATAAAACTTAAGTAACCTATCGTCTGAGAGGGGTGCAAGATCGGTGTTTGCCATTTACCCTAGGTACACCACTGTGAAGGAGCTATGAAAGATTACAGAATTTAAGAGGAAAATTAAATGATAGCTCTAGGAAATTCCCATGAAAATATCGATAAATTCCGTTGAATAAATAAAATATAAAAGAATTGATTTAATATAAGTATACTAGTTGTTTAAAACAACTAATAAAATGCGCAATATTAACCAATGCTTTCGAGCCTCACTGTATATAATACGCATAAATTAAATAATTTTTATTTGAAAGCAAAATGATCAAATTTGGCATTTATGAGATAATATCGAATTTCTAACACTTAATGCAAACTATTCAGTCTAAATGTATGTGAAAACCATTTAATAATTTAATTGAAAGTCATATAATAATTTATTTGGAAATATTCAACAAATACAACAATTATAAATGCAAAAAATTTTATTAACTAAATTTTAATAAAATAATCAAAAAGGTTATTACGACAAAATCAGTATTAAATAATTTCAAATAACAATAGTTTCAAAATTATTATTTTCCAATACGTCTGACATTCCAAATTTGCTGGCAAAGGGGACAATTATTATTCTTTTTAATCCACTGTGAAATGCAGCAATTATGAAATACATGATTACATTCACCCCACACTAAAATACATTCTGTCAGGCGATTATCATTCTGACAATGCACACAAGGTTCCATAACTCCGTTTCGACAAATAGCACAATTTTCACTAGTACATTCCCAACTCCAAAGACCAACTAAATTCCAACGTTTTAAAGTGAATAAATTTTGATTTTTATTTGTAAACTTTAAATCTGAATTATCTGTCATTTTCTAAAATTGATAATTAAATTTATTATTAATTATTTCTAAAAAATTAATGAATTATATATAAATTACATAATTATTATCAAAGAAAAATAGCAGATTCATTAAATGGGTTCTTTACTTGAGTAAAGTATTAATGATAATAAGCATTTGAAATATTACGCTATATCCTTAAACTTTTTTAATATAGAAAATTAGTAAGAAAGACTTTAAATCAACATACAAAATAACAAATTATATCAAAGTAATGAATTTAAAAAGTAGATTAAATTGTGAATTTTAAAACAAGCATATTTAAAAATCTTTGTAAATGAAATCAAAATGGTTATGCTTATTAAAAATCCATTTATTGTTCAAATTATCCATAGTTTATTTGAAACTGAAATAAAATAAGTAACTGCTTTCGCATGCTAATATAAATGATAATATCTACTTGAGTTTCAATTAATCAATTAATTTTTCAGTTATATTTAAATTAATATTTCTATATATCAAAATGGTTTTCAAATATCGAAACCCTTATTGTTTTTCAGTACAAAAGATCATTTTAAGTGTAATTTCCTTCATGACTATTGAGAGTTTTTTCTAAAAAAATTAAAATAAATAAATGCCAAACTCTAAGTCCAATTCAGACATAAATATTGTGAAAGCTTGGTGTGATATATACATTAATTGGCAGTGAACATTAGTCCTCTGAGATTCGTTACTGGATCCTATGTCCATGAAAAAAGAAAAAGAAAATAATCAAATTATTTGACTAAATCGAAAAAACAACATGGAAAAAAAGGAAAAAATTCAAATTAAAAAGAAAAATGGAGTGGAAAAGTACAACAAATAAATACAAATACATAAAATAAAATGAGAAAGAAAATAAAATATAATACAAAAGTAAATTTAAAAAAACAAAATTTAAATAGAGTAAGGATAAAGATTAAAGCACCAAAAAACGAAAAATACATACAATGCCGATTAAAACAAAAAAATCAATGAATAAAAATTACAAAATTTTCAAATAAGATTCCAATAAGAATGATAAGAAACAAATAAAAGATGAAACTTACGAAGAAACCAACGACGAATAGATGATATTTTAGAATTGACATTTTAGAGGAAAAGTGGGGGAAATAAAAGAATTTATATTTCAAAAAATCAACATAAAATGCCCAGAAAAGAAACAACAGAATAAGGAAGAGATAAGGAAGAAACAGTAGAAAGGAAAAAATTTTTAAAGCAAAGGGCAAAAAGACATAACCCTGGAAAGAAAGTGGAAAAAAGTATGTTTTCATGTCCAAATTTGGACTTAATAGAATTGAAATTTTTTAGCTTTAAAAAGGTAGGTGCTGATTCAACGGTACCTAACTGAACTTATGCAATGACTGATCGGGATGACCAAATTCTTAATAATAGTGTTGGGCTAGTTCCGAGAATTGAGAGTTTGTTTTAATGAGGCGAAATTACATAGCATAAAAAATCAAGTTGAATTAAAATCCAATATCATACACCAAATAATACAACATAAAGTACATCACACATTGAGAATAAATAGAACACGTATAATAAAATCGAGGAACGCAATAAGTTGCAATCACCAACACAGCTAAGAGAAAATTAACGCATTGTCAGATATCGCTCCATATAAAAGTCAATACATCATTTAGTACTAATCCCACCGACGAAAATGTTTATGGGCAATTTGTTAAAGCCAAGTTCTATTTTATGCTTATAGTTACATAATCGTTTAATTTGTGGTCAATTCCATTTACTGCATGGCTTACTCATGTTACATTTGTCTATTGCGGTATCGATTACTAAAGGCAAAAACAACGCAGACACAAGGGGCGTGGACAATAAAAGCGCGAATTTGTCAACTTCAACGATAAGGACAATTCTTAAGAACAAAGAAAAAATAGTGTCATCAACAACTACAACTACAACAACCCCTGTAACTAGAATTACCCGTACTAGAAATAATGCGATAGAGAAAATGAAAAACGACTTTACATATAGATTGACGACGGAATCAAACGCAACATGCCATTAAGCTATTATATTAAGAAATGCGAGAAGACATTTTAATCGTATTCAGGTTTAAATAGGTGACACAATTGAAACTTTTGTTGCAAATAGAGGATGGTTTAATCGATTTAAATGCGACTGAATTCCTAGTTACATTTAAAACAATAATTGAACGAGGAAACTATCCTCCAGAATTGGTTTTGTTGTTGATGAAATGGGTCTATTTTGGAAGAGAATACCAAAATGTACATTTTTATCATGTGAAGAAGAACGTGTACCAGATTGTAAAGCTTCAAAAGATTGATTAATACCTCTACTGGTGGTTAAGCCAGTGGAGACTTTATATTAAAGTTACTACTTGTTTTTTATTTCAAAAATCCAAACACAATGAAATGAATATCTAAATCTGTAATCTGGGAGTCTAATAAAAAATTATGGATATTTACGAAAGTTTTCCAGAATTATTTCACTGAATATTTTTGCCCGTTTGTTAAACGTGATTGTGAAATGAAAAAAAACATGAACAAAAAGCACTACTTTTAATGGATAATGCTTCAAGCCAACCAATGAATTTATCTGACTTAATAACATAAATTTTAGTCGAAGTGGTTTTCTGACCACCTTACACAACTGTCTTAATTCAAACGATGGATCAAGGTGTTATGTCCAATTTTAAAGCTACAAAGAACTACAATATCATCGATGCTGTAGGAAACATAAATCTTTCTTGGAATGAACTAACAGAAAAATGTTTCAAATTTTGTTGCCCTTGCTTTAAAGTGATTGTTGTTTATCAAAATTTTTGTTTATTTAAGAACAAAGATACACTCACTCACCTGCAGTCACGAGACCCGACAAATTACCATGGAAACACAATTCGATAGGCGGAAGCACAACGACACCCAACAATTACCAAACAACATCAAACAAATTGACTGTGAAAACAAATCTATAAAATTAAATATTTTAGTAGAAACAAATAAAGTCCGTGTCAAATATAAAAAATAATCTATTGCAATTAAATGAAAAGATTTATCCTAACTAGATTCAAAGGTAATGATATCAGAAAAATGAACAGTGAAATATATTTCAAATCACATTTATTCGAATTTTGTAGAAAATGTCGAATAGTTTCGATAAAATATTAATTTGTTTTTATTTTCTAGGATTTATTTACTATTGTTGTGACCAAAAAATAATGAATTTTGAGATATTTACATTTGAAAATTTAATTTTAAGGATTACAAAAATTACTTACTATTTAAACAATTATTTTTATTTCGGTCATTGTATTTTCTTCTTTCATTAAATAAAATAGCTAACTACAATTTCAATAAAATTTTCATTTGACCTTGTAAAGTTTTAATAAACAAAATTTCCCTGTTTATGAATTTAAATATTTGTATGTATCATGATGAATGATGAAATTAGTAAGATGGTGTTCCTTAGTTATTATTAACAAAAAATATTTATAGAAAAGGATCGTCAGCGTAAAAGAACGGTTTCTGGCATTTCTCATGCTAGTAAAAAGTCCAAATATAAAAGTTTAATCCAGTTACGTAAAGATATTGGCGTATTTGAGGGTGTGAGTATCATAATTGGTGTAATTGTTGGGTCAGGAATATTCGTATCACCTGTTGGTGTTTTAAAATACACGGACAGTGTTGGATTGTCCTTTATTATGTGGTTGATGGCTGGTGTATTTAGCACGACTGGTGCTTTAGTTTGGGCTGAACTAGGCACAACTATACCACGTTCTGGTGGCGAATACATTTACATAAAGAAAACTTTCGGATCAATGCCAGCCTTTCTTTGTTTATGGATAACTTTTATACTGATCGGTGCTGTGGCTACTGCAGCAAATTCTATGATATTTGCTCAGTATATTTTGCAACCTATTTTCGGTTCTTGTGAAGTTCCTGTTATAGCTGTATTGATCACAGCCAATTTAGGAATAGGTAATCGAAATAATTATTGATTTTTAAATAATCTTTATTTAATTAATTTTTTCCGTAAAATTTATTGATTTTACGATATTTTTATGTCAAATTAATTAAAATTCAGTGAAACATTTGTGGTATTGGTGATAAATATTTTATTAAAATATGAACAATGTTAATTTATATAAGTTGCGTAAAAAGTAACTGCCTTATTTTGAAATTTAATATTAATTAAACATCCAAAATAAGACTGCAAAATATTTGCAAAGCAATATTTATTAACTAAAATTTTAAATTGTTTTACATAAAAATAATTGATGACATTTTACATACTGGAGGTGATATTTCAGTGGACTCAGCTTCAATAAAATATTGGGGTCCTAAAGATTCTTGAGTATACTATTCTCTTAAAATACACAAATAAAAAAGTCAAACCATGCTAAGTCATCTGTTCTAGGGCGCCAAATAAATATTCTTGCTTTTCCCATCCATCTTCCAGAAAAATGTTTTAATTGAAAATTCGTTTACTTGAAACGCATAACGAACAGGAGCTTTATCATGATGAAAAATTATTTTGGAGAGCTAAATTTGAACACTCCAAAATAGTTGTTGCCATTCACATTTTCATGGGAAAGGAATGGTTCATAGACACATAAACAGAAATTCAGTTTGGGACTGTAGTGAGATTGTGGGATAATTTTATCAGGAATTTGAATGTCTCCAAATTCTACATTTGTATCGATTAAATCAAATGATATTTGCAAGAAAGATTGAATTTTTCATAATTTTAATTAACTCTGTTGTAACGCTAATTTAATAAAACAAACATTTGGTGAAAAATATTAAATTTAAGTTAAAAAAATGTTTGTAGAAAACTTTTTTTATTGTGTTCGAAAAAAATTTTTGTAAAGAATAATTTTTTATGATAATAATAATCTGTGATAAATTCTATAAAACATTTATTTAATAATCTGTAATAAATTTCATCGTTTATACCAGCGGTGCTCAAAGTGTAGATCTCGAAAAACACCAGAGGGGTCGAAAAAAATTGGTTTTATCATTTTAAAATATCTCATAAAATATTCTTTAAATTTTGAATAACTACATTTGAATAACTACTTGAAATTTTTTTGATTTTTCTATAAACTTTGTTAGGTGGGATCGAAGTTTGAGCAGCACTGGTGTATAATACACATAATCACCCAAAACAATTTTTCAACGGGTTCTACATTTATTTCTTTTGCTTACATTAGACCAGAGGTGGGGAACCTGCGGCCTTTAGGCCGCATGCAGCTTCCCGGGGCTTCATGTGCGGCCTCCGGAGCCTTATCGAAATAAATCTTAATTTATATAACATACCTTGAATTTTGAGAATTTACAAGTAAAAATACTTGTAACTACTGAACTGTATATATATATATATACCGTACTGTACAAGCATCCAGCCGAGTACACAGAACGAATATATTTATTGTGCATTTATTGTAAAGTAAAGTATGTTCATTTAGCTTTTGTTTTGTTTTGAATATAATATTATGAACACTTTAGCCTTTTTTCTTAAATTTTTTTGCTTATATTGTCTTTTCATTTTTTTTATTTCCGGCTGTTGTGATACGGCTATCATGTAGTAATAAAGCTGATAGATAAATATTTATAATTTCTTTTCAAAAAATTATTTATAAATGTTAAATTAAACATGAAGTTATTTTTAAATGGCGCCAAAATGTCTCGCGCCAAAACGGCTTTGCACCAAAACGGTCGCGCAAAAATGGTCGCGCCAAAATGGTCGCGCCAAAACGGTGGCGCCAAAACGTCCTGCTTCGACAAAATTATATTAAATTAAAAATATTAAAATTAATTCTTAAAATTTAAAAGCCAAATTTTTAATTGAATTATACTAAATTATACTATAAATCAATGATTAAGTTTAATATTTTTATTTAAAATAGTTTTTAAATTCAATAACTAATTTATCGATAATTGATTCAAATTAGATTAATTTAACCCCTTCAGACCCCGTGTGCAGAATTATGCACATAACATTTAAAACCTTATAGATTCCTTATTTAATATATTTTACTTCATATCTTTAAATATCTTTGAGTTCTATTATATTTGATGATAATTTTATGTAGTGACCCTTGGAGCTATTAACTGCTATAATGTTCAATGGGCCACAAAAATGGCAGTAGTATTCACCATCAGTAAAGTTCTTGCTTTGCTCATAATAATTGTAATAGGCGGGGTATACTTAATTAGAGGTATACAATAATTGCTAGATTTATCAGGATTTTATGTCTAATTCAGGAAATACAGAGAGTTTTCTAGATCCATTTTCTGGATCTGGTTTTCACACAGCATCAATCCCGATGGCATTCTATCAAGGTTTTTGGGCGTATTCTGGCTGGTATGAATTTTTGCGCTACTGTTCATTTTCTTGAGCCATAATTTTAGGAATTATCTCAATTTTCTAACAAATGAAATGAAAAATCCTGAAAAGTAAGAAAAGTTCGAGAAACTAAAATAATTGAAAATATACTAATATTTTGGTTTTCTCTATCAGCAAACGTTTTTGACATTTATCATTCTCCTCCAGTTTTCCAGCTTGTTCATAAAAACTTGCAAGGAATCTTTAAATATTAAGATATTTGAATTCCTTCCTTGTATTTGAAGGTTTCACTTATTCAACTGCTCAAAAGGATCAACCAAATAGATAAAGAGCATTAGTTGTTTACCAAAAGTTGGGGTCAAGAAGTCCTGTTACTCCACAAAACAAAAAGGAATTTCAAAACAATTTATCTAATTAAAATTTATTTTTCTATTTAGGCGAAGTTGTACTGACAACATCATCGATTTAAAATTTAATTAACATGAATATACTTAGGGTTCTCAATAATTGTTTCAGACAAATAATATAAAAAGTGAAATCATATTTTTTCAACTTTTATTCTCTCAATTCTGTGTTTGAAAATCTTTCTAAACCCATTTTCGGGTATTAATTCGCATATCATTGTAATTTCGTTTACTAAACTTTGAGCATTTGTCTGATCGGACAGACTCTTCTGAATATAGTGAAAGATACAGAAATCTGAAGGACAATGATCTGGCGCTTACTGCAGATAAATCATTATTGTGAATTCCTCCTCTTATAGAATCGTTACAACCGATAAAGCAATATGAGGTCACGCATTGTTATGGTTGGATTTAAGTGTTCCAATAGAAACAATTTTTCAGTTTTGATGAGTTAATCATTTTCATATTGATGTGAGGTTTAAGTAAAATTTGTTTGTTTAAATGCCACATGGGATTACCATTAAATCTTTCATAACATTTGACAATAGTTTTGTTTAATTCTTTAAAACCAGACTTCTGGTAGGATCAAAAGATTATTATAAGTTTAGTTTTTTTATTTCATGGTCTAATTAAAAAAAATTATTTGAAATTCCCCAGTAAGATTTTTTACATTTTTACTTTACACTTAGACTAAGTGACCAGACGTCCCGGATTATGCAGGACTTTCCCGGATTTAAATCATATGTCCTACAATTGAAATTTATCCCGGAAAGTGTTCCGTATTGCACATCTTACCTAATTATTGCTATCTATTTTTAAAGTAGCTTTTCCAATTAAATAGCACTGCTTTGGTTTAACTGGTAACAATTATTTAATTCAAAAATTCAAATGTTTCAATTCAAGTATGCCATGAGCTATTAGCTAATTCACATTTCTTAAGTATTTAAAAAAATCTAGAAGTGTCCCGCATTAGACATGTAAAACTTTTAACATTTTCAAAAAAGAAATAAATTTATTTTTTGCTTTTTTTGTTTCTATTTTATTTTATTTTTTTTTCCATAATATCTATAGTTGTATAATAGAATATTGTATATTGTAAGTTGTGTATTGCATGATCAGCTGGGTTAAATAATTAATATACAGTATTTTTAAAAATGTAAATATGCAATTTACATGCTGTTCTAGCTTAAAAATAAAAATAGTTTTTTTGTCATAGTAGTCCATAATGCACTCATTCTAGCAGACTTCTAGTATAAAGTGGTCAGAAGTCTTGGTTTTATCTGAACATGTCCCGCATTCTAATAAAATATTAGTAGAAAAAACAGTAACTAAATATTGTTATACTCTAAGTCTTGGGAATAAAAAGGCTCATTATTTAAAATCAACAAAGATTTCCTGTGGCCATTTTTCATTCTATCCTTCAACTTTTCCAACCAATCGTTTTCATCAAAATTTTTCCAATATTTTTAATCTATTAAAATTCTGTGACTTTTTTGCTTAACTTTTCAAAAATAGATTTGATTTTTTGCCTAAGTTAAAAATATCCATTGCTGAATATCCTTAACTTTTTATTCTAAGTTTCTTTAAAATTCTGTATAATGAGTTCTACAAACCGGAATTCACCAGATGTAGTTTTACTTTTAGTTAAAATTTTTAATTTAAAATACTCAAAATACCCATTCAGTGCATACAGTTTTTAATTATTAAACATTTCCCGCCATACTAATGCCATCTTAAGGTTATAAATACTCTTCTCATCAGGTTAAGCCACTTATATAATTCATAGATAAATAGGATGTCAAAACTTTACTGCTAGAAAAAATACAAGATTTAGTATGATATAGTCTATGTGAAACTTTAACTGAAATTTTTATTTTTCTGGCTTACTATACGCCAAAGAACCTACTTCAGGATTAATATCAATTTTTTGTCAGTTTCTTATTTGGTTAAGATTTTTAGTTCTTTTATGAATAATATTTCAGGAACTTACCGTTGGCCATAATTCTATCATTAACTCTGATCACAGTCGTGTACCTCCTAGTTAATGTTGCGTATCTGGCTGTTTTGTCACCGCAAGAAATCTTGATTATCGGACAAAGTTCTGCTGCTGTTGCTGTGGTACACTTAATTATGATTAGTATTTATATTATATAAACGAGATAATTTTTTCATCAGAATTTTGCGGATCGAACAATGGGTGTCATGTCATGGGTTATGCCCATTTTGTTGGAATGTCAGTTTTTGGAAGCATGAATTCTGAATTACTTTCCTTGTCAAGGTAATTTTAAATTTACACTTTCCTAGATGTTGTATCAGCCGATTTGACAAAAGGCTAATCACATAACCGCCTAAGGTGGTAACGCTTACTAACTAAAAGTTTACTAAATTTAGTGAAGGAGTTGATTTGATAACACGTTGAATACGATCCACATTGAGTTATTTACCAGTCTTGGGGTAAAAAAATATTATAATAAAAATTCTTTTTCTTAAATATTAAAATCTTATAAAATCTTTTAGGGACTTAAATATAGAATAATTTAAAATATTATTAAGCGGACATGAGATGGATTTGACGCATAAAATGTACTCAGAAATGCGGTTAAACAGCATATCGTGTATGAAATTACAAAATAAGTATTGGGAGATGCACAAAACAACACAGTTTCACAAGTAAATAATTAATTCATAACACTGATGTTTTGTGAACGTGTAATTTGTGAGACGTTATTGATAGTCATTGAATCCGAAAATTAATGTGCAGAATGCAGTCAATACTTATGTTTTAAATGTTTTTAATCAATTTTTTGTATATTGTATGTATGGATTGTTGTTGATAAATTAAATAAATAATTAATTATTAAATTAAAATTCAATATGTTAAAATTTAAAAAATAATATATTATTTGAATTATAATTTTTAAAAGAATGAAATGTTTTTATTAAAAAAATTTTTTATATAATTAATACAATTAATAAATTTGTTTAAAAATCCTTACTTTCTATAGTTATCATATTCTACCTGATGGTGACAGGCACACTGTCGAAATATATCGTGAAACGAATGATTGATTGGCGCTTTGTTATAGTTTTCAATAATGATTTAATTATTTAAGAATGCTAGTGAGAATATTCTCAAATAGATATCTCCAGAAAACTTGGGACATACATTTATTTTGAGGACTATCAGTAAAAATTCTAAATTTTAGCTGATTAACTTCTGAAGTTTTCGTAACTTTCATAAGTCTTCTTTTAAACATGCTGTATAGAAATTAAATAGTAACATTTTGAATAAATGATATCTGCTGTAAACTCAGTTTAGTCCGGAGACCGACAAAAATGATAAAAACAAATGAAAATGTTGCAGATTCTAAATCCTAAATCTGAGACTACTTTAAGTTACTAGGAACAGAGAAAATATTAGTATACTGATTCTCTCCCTATTTGAATAAGTTTTACAAGTTATTCATGGTCAAATATATTCAGTGTTGCTTTTATGAATGACACGTTGATTTCTAAAAATAATATTTTGTTTACATTTTTTATTAATTTGGTCAACTGTATTGCCAATATTTTGTTAAAATATCTCTATTATTATTATTATTATTATTATTATTATTATTTGTATAAATATTACTACTACTTCTATTACTATTTTATATCAGATTGTCACTAGTTGAATAATTTAAATTTATAATTCAAATAATAGGGTGAGTCTTTTTCGTATCTTTAGCAATAGAAAATTTTACTTATTTTATTTCTTGTTAGATGTTCACTCAAAAAATAAATATTTTAAAAATCCCTTAAAAATAGGATTTTAAATTTTTTACCTCTAATTTTCTTTATAACCACCTTTATTTTTTTCTAAATTTCGAATGGCTGACGTTTATTCTGGCTCTGACGTTCTTGAAAATGCCTATGAAAAATTGTCATTAGGGAAATAATTTAAAATATATTCTAAATTTTGTAGGCTTTTCTGAAATATATTGCAATTAGTTAATGCGTTCAATGGAGTGGACTTTCGCGAATAGAAATTAAAAAAATTCACATTCTTTTGAAAACTAGATAGATTATTATTAGTATTACTATTAGTAGCGCAGTGTCCGTTGAACATTACTATATATGGTTTTGGAAATATGGTGGTGTCTCAAAGTTATCAGGCTGTTTCTTTACCCCCTGTTAGTAGCTGCTTTTTATTTATTGAAAAAACTTTTTAAAACTAAAACAAGAATTTTGAACAGAAATATTGATTTGATGAAAGTTGTGTATTGGGAAAAAAATCTTATAATTGGATTCTGCATTGAGTACTATGAAAATCTGTGAATTTAGAAGAAATTTATGATTAAGTTTGACTTTATCCATTCCATTCTTATTGGATGTCTCTGAATAATTTTGCATTTCACAATATATTCATGCACTCCTTTGAGTGTATTTGCTCCACAATAGCTTTTGGGTTTCCTGATGTTTTTGTTGGACATCGGGCATATGGAATGGGAATTATTATTTAGGATTATTATTATTATTATTATTATTATTATTATTATTATTATTATTATTATTATTATTATTATTATTATTATTATTATTATTATTATTATTATTATTATTATTATTATTATTATTATTAGGTTGACTCAAACGGGGGCAGAGGAAAAACAAATGCCAGATATCCTTGCCATGGTCAGCTATAAACATTTGACACCAATGCCAGCGGTAATAATTATTGTAAGTAATTTGATTTTGGTTAAATTAGCAATTTATTTTTTATGTTTAAGTTGATTAGTTATAATTAATTATATTAATTATCAATTACTATTTTATCATACTCTGATTGAAAGTTATTTTTGTTTTCTATAAAAGTGTCAATATAATTTTATATTTATTTTGTTTCAGACACTTTTAACGATCTTGTTTCAATTCTACCGGAACGCATTTTATTTAATTGAATTGGCGGGCTTTGCATTTGCAGTGATCGCTGCTATGGCAGTGTGCTGTCTGCTATATCTCCGTTACAAATGTCCAGATTTGCCACGGCCCTTCAAAGTACTATGCTTCGGAAGAATTTTTATTTTATTTCTTTTTTTTACTTTAGCTACCAATTATTATTCCGGTAATATTTCTGTTGGCTGATTTATTTATAGGAGGTCTTACAATTTATCAACAACCCTTTGACTCATTTATCAGTCTCTGTTTGATGTTACTAAGTATTCCCGTTTACATTATATTCATTGCATGGAAAAAAAAGCCGAGATCATTGACTGATCTAATCTGTAAGTAATTTAATTGGTTGAAGTTGAATTGAGTTCAAAAGCCACTTTCAGAAGTTTTCATTTGGCAAAAATATAATTATAATATTTAATAATTATAATATATAATATTTAAATGAAAGTAATTGGGAAAAGCAGACGGAATTTATAAGAGGGCATTATTATTTATTATTGAAAAGCAAAACGTGAAATTGAGAATAATGGAATTTTGGAACTGTAAAACGTTCATTCACTTTTTTCTTTCTCGGTTTACCACTTGAATATTCTGACTTTAGTTACTATGCTAAGTGTAATCACTTATAAAATATGCATGATGTTTTATTTATTATAATATGTCGTTTTGACCATTTTGTCTAAGTAGGNATTTCCAATAAACTCTTCATATTTTCCCGTCATAGAAGGTGCACCGTTTTAACATACACTTACTAAATTTTCCAAATTTAGTCCAAATTTTTGACATTTATCTTTGAAAATAGCACAGATTTTGAAATAATAAAGAAAAAAGCACGGATTTTATTTTATATAAAAGAAATAGCTCAGTTTTTCTTAAAAACAAAAAAATAGCATAATTTTTCCTGAAATATCAAAAAATGGCTCAATTTTTTAAATATAAAAAGCCCCATTAAAAAAACTTGTACATGAGAAGAAAAAGGTAGTAAAATAGCGGCCGTGTTTAACGACACTGGTTAAAAAATTACTTTGGGGTTTTTAAATTTTATAGCCCCAATTTTAAAAAAGTGGAAAAAGAAAGTTTTTTGAAAAAAGATCATTTAATTATTTTACTTAAAACAAAAACACAAACTACTACGAATAAATAAAAAGCATGTGAAGCGGCATATGCATCATAAACATTTTTTCTCGATCGCAAAAAAGTGAAACCACGCAAAAATTACCAAAAAATAAAAAAAATCGGTATTACTCAAAAGGCCGCATGCGGCCTTAAGGCCACAGGTTCCACACCTCTGGCATAGCAGGAAGACATTTAAAACCCATTTCGCAAAGCAGTAATAGTTGAACTGTGGCCTCTCAGTGTAAAATTCACATTTTAACTGGAAGATCGCGTTTTATCTGGAAGACCAAAAATTTCATTATGGAGCCACATAGTAGTAAAATTGAATCCACTTGCGCAGTCTTGGCAGATGGTAGCATGTTGTTTTGTACAACACTCGTTAATGAGATAGAGTTTCTTTATCAGTAGATTTCACAAAAAGAAAATTCACAGATAAGCCTGATAAGAATGTTTCACTAGAGTAAAGTGGAAATTTTTCAAAAGCCAGTTTCAGGCACGAAGTACATCTAGTGTTAAGACTCCACGATTCTCTCGGCTGACAAAACATGAAATAATTGAAAAACTTCCTTTACAGATAATATTTTTTGTTAATGACGCGCCTCTAGGTCAAAGTGACAACATTCTCATGCATGCTAAACCCTAGACACACAAACTGTAACCTCTCATTGAATACACCTAATTCAGAAATATAAAAGTTTCTATAATACATAATACAGTAATTAATTCGAAGTTGGTCGTGGCAGCTGATTCAGCCAATTAAAATATTACAGTGAGCGTTTCGTGTTAGTAAGTGAAGAAATATTGAATCGGGAAAAATTGAATCGGTTGACGACATAAATCAGTGAGGAAATAATGTATTGGAATGATGCTAGCCCAGTTGACAGGTTTGTTCAAAACCTTCGGTTCGCCACAAAATGATATGGATACCCTACAAAATAGTTTTATATCCTTTTAGCGTCAGGGCTTTTGGAACGCATAAAATTGAGCTCCTGTAAGTACTCAGAGTTTTGATCGTCGGTAGATAGAGAACATTCGATCGAAATTGCGTCTTACCCAAGCCGAACTTGACAAAAAATTAATCGACTTGGTTCATGGCGCACCAGGTTTAAGAGCTACACAAAAAGATCGTCAGACTTGAGAAGGTACGGAATGGACTCAAAGCAGAAAACCACGCCCAATGACTACTGCTAAGTGAAAAAAGTAATGCTTTGAAGATGGTATACACGAAAAATGAGTTGTGGAGCAGGATCCCGAACTTAAAGACCGAGGAACAAATCAATCTCATTCGATTGGCTAAAATCCTCAACACCACAGCCAGGATCAATACTCTGCAAAACGAATCAACTTCCGCCACCAAGTGTAAATTCTAGTCCAGCAAGCAGAAACGGGTACGTAAAGAATCTTATCGCCAAATGCGGCCGGATAACGAATTATCCGAACCCTAATCGAGGATCTAAGTGGTGCGACGGGAAGAACCTTAACAGTAAACATCGAGCAATGAGATATGGATTTTATGTAACTGTGTTATGATCGATAAATATACTATACCAAAAGAGCTTTATTGTAGTTTTGGTATGTTAAGGTTCGTTAGTAAAAGGTTTCAATGACTTGAGTGAAAGCAAATGGGTGAGGGTTAGTGCGGCTGTCGAGGGAAACTACTCACCGCTAAGAGGTCGACATAGAAACGTAAGATCTTCTATCGGCAGCTAAGAACCCGAAAGTGAAAGGCAGTGAGGAGTAGTTCTAGCAATGGAGTTCACCTGCTCATTGATTTTCAGCCACTGTGAACATTACCAGCATGGACGTCCCTGTGGGTACACAGATGATAACAAAGATAATAATCTTAAAGGCGTTTAGGAAAGAGTTGATGATAAATTGTCAGTACCTCTAAATCATTAAAACAACACATCCTGAAGCACCAATAATAATGTCAATTGAATACTGTTTTGTCAAAATACTAAAGCCAAGATAAAATTTTCTTAGGCTTTTATAAAATAATATTTTTGCAGTTCAATATATAAATCTGTTTTTGTCTTTTTAGTGTGAGGTGTTAACCTAATGCGCTATATTGGTTGTTTGACTATGGTGCCAAATACCCTAGCACTGAAACTAAATAATATTGAGAAATGCTGTAATCTAAAGGGTTAAAATAGTGTTGCCAGACATCCGGGTTTTCCGTGATTGTCACGGTTCGGTGTTCGTTCTTTTCGAAAATTTCATTTTTTTTATTTTTAAACAAATTAAATAAAATTTGTACTAGCGATGAAGAAAATAGAATGAAAAATAAAAATGAAAATCTAAATCTGTAATGATCGTTTATATTTAAATATTATTCATGTACGACAATTCTATATTATAATTAAATTAAAAAGGTACTTGGATGATTTTCTTCAAATTATTTATGGTTTGAAATTCATAAAATCCTTATTTCATCTAATTTACATAAAAATTTTAAATAAATAATTAATTTAGCATTAAATCATTAAACGATATTAACTAAATTAATATTTATAAACTTTATCTTAAATTCACTTAAATTAATTGATTTGTTTAAATTTGACAATAATTTGTAATTTGTCGCTATTATAAAATTATCTTCATTTTTTGTAATATTTTAATTCAAAATTTAATCATTTTTTGATCAAAAATAAATTATAGTTTGATTAATTTTAGATTATTGATTAAAAAGCTATTTGAAAATGCAGCAATTTATTGTTAACTCAAGTAATGGGGAAAATAATCAATGTCCAACAGATATGCAAAGTCTTTTTAAAAATATCATGGAAACAGTTTCTTTGTCTCAAAACGTTCCTGTTCAGGATAACAATCCATACTTTTTACCTAATAAGATGACAGCTCCTTGCTTTATTCAAATACCTGTTAATAATTTCAATTCTCAGGCTCAATATATGATGAACTTGCAAACTGGTCAGCCAGTTTATGTTAATCAACCAATTGCATTTCCTCAAAATGATTCCGGTATTCATTACAATTTCTCACAAGTGGTTCCAATGGCACCTAATTTCTTTCAAGTCGACGTTAATGATCTCAATAAGAATATCATTAATAATCAAGCAGTAGCATTAAATTCAAGATCTCGTAAAAAATCTTATAATAATCAAATTAAATCCGAATCTGAAATTACTGTTGATCCTAAACAGTGAACAACTTTTCGACACAAAAAATAGACCTCTACTTTATAGTTGTTCTGAATGTTCGCGGAAATTTTCAATGCAATCTCGATTGACTCAACACAAAAAATGTCATTCCAATACTCGACCATATCAGTGCAAAACTTGTGGATTTGCATTTACTCAAAAGAGTTATCTCGTTCGTCATGCAGCAGTTCATAAAGAAGAACGGCCATATGAATGTGGAATGTGCAAAAAGACTTACAAACATTACGGTTCATTAGCGAATCATAGAAAAACTCACAAAAACGGTTCTAAAATATTCGATGTATCGATATCCAATGAAAATTCAATAAATATCGATAATAGTATTAATTTGAAGAATGAAAATGATAGTCTGGATATGAATAATAATCAAACTGTCAGCACATATGAACAGGCTGCCAACGAATTTCTTTATCAAAATGATGTGGGTAACAATCAGTCTTTCAGTCAATATAGTTCGGATAATCCTGCACTTCATTTCTCCACATCATTTCCCAATATTCTGACCACGAATTCAACCACCGAACCGAATTCTGGTTTCCTTAGTCAGTTAAACAACCAATTTTACTCCCTAATTCCCGACAATTCAGGATCGATTGAAACCCTGAAACTAGATAAACATTCCTCAGACAATAAAAAATCCCCGATTTCCGGAGAACTTCCATCCCAACCAGTAGTCAGTCATTCGAGTCCGATTTCCTCTTTTGCAATTTAGACAGATCCCGAATGAGACAAAAAAATAATAATAAATCTTAGAGAAATATGTTATTTATTTATCTTTTTCGATGCGTTGATACATCATCTCAATACAAACTTTATTTTTAACTGATCCTGTGTGCCTTTTAAGGGTGCTCCTTCGTTTGTTTATTGTGCCTTACTATTATTATCATGATTCTATCTGTATTTTATTCGTTTATATTTTATGTGGTGTCATTTCATGCAGAGGCTTGTCGCACACGTTTGATGATCAATAATAATAATACTACTACTACTACTATCATCTCATAATAATATATATGTATTATACTACTATGCTATTTATATACAAATTCATTAGACAGAATAGATTTTTTGAATTATTGATCTATTTTGATGCTTTATATCGATTTCATGAATATTGATTTAATTTGACATCTATTATTAGCCAATTTTTTGTGGTTTTTTATTTTGTTTCCGTCAATCATATCAGTAGTTTATTCGTTTGAGATGGATTTATTTTTGCTCTATTTGGCATTTGTTATTATTGATCTTGTGATCTAGTGCGCCTTGAATGGGTCCGTCGGATTAGTTAGTTCTCTGTCGCCGTGTTTGTTGAGACTAGAGATGCCATTCCAAAGCATGATTGCTAATCACATAATCATTTCGATTTGTTTTGTCGAACGCATTTGATAAAGAGAGTTTGAGAATCGATTAAATATTTCATTTTTTATTATTTTTTAGCAATTCTCTTATAAACATTCGAGATTATAAAATATGGAATGACGTGTAATGTGATTATTCACGATTACGTCGTGTGTAATTACTTGTTTCTATTACGTAACAAGTGATGTGTTTACTGATTAATTGAGTTTGTGCGCATCTAGGTGAAAATTGAATTTTTTGTTTCAATTCAATTATGAAACTCGAATCAAGACATTAGAATAAAAATGTTTTAGAGTTTTATTTTTGTCTACAGATTGTTTGCATGTGTGTATTTTACACGATAAATGTTGGTGTATGTGTGTGTATGGCACCTGTTAATACATTAAGGTATTGGGATTCTTCTCTTTCATTAAATCAACCCCAGTTCCATTATCCCTAACTGTCCTATTTAACTTGTCAAGTAAGCAAAAGACTCATTTTTACTTTCTAATTTTATGTTTAAAACTGATTTTATGTATTAATTCCTCTTTAGCGTTTCTCGAACTGGAAAACGAAGTTTTTAGCTAAAAACAACTTGAATATTTTCCTGTCCCTAATCTGAATTGATTTAGAACGGAATAGGTAACAAACCGGCACTTAATATGAACAATTTGAATGGATATCCGGTTGAACCATTCACTAGGTCTTAAGGGCCCCAATTCGACCATATACTAGATATTTGCTTATTTGAGACAATAAGTCAATCTGTACTTGATGGTACTTAACACATTTACATTCTTTATTAATGTATATAATTTTTCTACTATTTAAGTTTAATCTAATCCATGTTATTTGCCTTTCATTATACAACAAGATAGAAATGTATAATCTTAGCTTCGGGGACATTTCGATGATACTAGCGCTAGTGCACAGTTGGTAGATTGAATAAGAATGTCTTAAAACTAATGAAACATTCTTCAGTAGATGAAATAACCGCTTCCGACTTATGTTTTTCTAAGCTTGCAAGTAAGATTTTCATGTTCCCTTTATTTCAATTAGAATTTTTAGTTTAAGAAATCTGAAATGGAAATCAAAATTTTATTATTTTGTACTGATTAGGATTTCAATCTTATATATTTATTAGTTCATTTAATTGTCGCAAATGAATAATGATCAGGAATGGAAGGGGTTGGAAAATGAGTACTGATTTCCCATAATCCAACCCGGGTTAATATCATCTTTCAATTGCTTATATCATAATTTACAGTTTTTAAGCTAAATGTACTGTTGATGACCCCCTCTCCTTATCTGATTAAACAAAAGTGTTAATATTGAATTGGAATCCTTGATAAAAGGTTAATTTAACCATTATATACTTTTGTAAATTCAGTAAAAATTGTGGATGAATTGGTTGAATTGTTAATGAAGAGACTGTTGATAAATTTATTAAAAATCCTAAGGATCCATGTTTAAGAAAATTTGGGTGTGATCATGTTGGCATGTGTGAGTTTGATGTCTTAAAGAAATTAAATAACGAATGCAAGGATGATGAACATAAATTTGTGTTGATATTGCCGTGCTCAGAAGCTTTTACAGATTATAAAAGAAAGATAAGCAAGCAGTTAGGGATATGTAAAGTATACAATATTATTATCAATAAGTCTAAAACGTTGTCTGGATTGTGTTATGATCTCGTTTACCAAGTTATATGTAATGGGTGTAGTTAAATCCATCTTTAGATCCATCTTTAAATTTGCAACAAAAATCTTCAAATTAATAATATATATTTAATCAACGAATTTTTAAATAACAAGTTTTAATTAATTCACAAAATCTGCCAAATCCAAATTATTTAAACAAACAGATATCTAACTCTCCCCTTCTTAAGAATTTTTCCACTTCTTCAGCCACTCGATTCTTCTTTCTTTCGTTCCTTCTTGTGAATGTAGTTCGACTCGATGAGGTGATAGAAATCTGGCGATTTTATATGGGCCATCGTATTGCATACCATCCTTGTGCCTGTTCTGCGGCTCTTTACGTACGAGTACCTCCTCCCCCACCTCGAAAACACGAGTGCCCCTCTTTGTCTTATCCATAGCTCTCATAGTGTCTGCGGCTTTACTCGAATTAAATCTCGCGTCTTCGATTCTTTCGCTTCTTGATATCTCGGCTTGTTTCAGGTTAGAGTGTAGGTTAACACTCCGTCCATAGATTATCTCAAATGGTGATAAACCTGTAGCACTTTGTCGACTGCTATTTATAGTGAACTCTATTCTGGGTAGAAGTTCGTGCCAGTTTCTCTCTTCACATCCGCCTGCCAATGTTGCTGTAATAAGATCTCTTATCGTTCGTATGGCTCTTTCGGCTAAACCATTTGATTGGTGCTGATAAGGTGAGCTGAATTCCTGTTTGATTCCAAGTTTCTGTAGCTTCTGTCTTAGGAAATTCCCTTCGAAATTTCGGCCTCTATCTGTTAAAATGCTCTTCGGTTTTCCAAATCGATAGATCCAACTATTAAGTATTGTTTTGAAAATGGTCCCTTCGTCTTGCTTTGTTATTGCAGTTAAAGAAATCAGTTTGCTAAAACGGTCCACCATTACTACCATATATTTTTTCATGGCGTTTATTTCCATGTAAGCCACATCTATAACAATCTGTTCTAGGAATTCAGAGCTATATCTAGGAATAAATGTTTCCTTGGTTCTTGTCTGATCGATCTTTCTCTTAGCGCAGATCTCGCAACATCGTAAACAGAGTTGGATTGTTTCTTGCATTTTCGGCCAATAAAATATCTTTTCCATATAATGAAATAATTTCTTAACTCCAATGTGACATAGTTCTTCATGTAGTGTTGTTGTTAACAGGCCTGCAAATGTTTCTGGGACTAACATTAAGATATTTTTGTTCTTTTCTACTGTTATTAATCCTCCATCAATTCGTGTATTTTTTACGTTAAAAGGAAAACAATTCTTTTCCTCCCGTGTACATCCATTTTCCAATATCTCTCGCAGCTCTTGAAACCGAATGTCCTTTTGTTGTTGTTCCTATACTTTTTCCATAGCTTCTGTTCTTTGGATAGTATATATATATATATCTAATCTTTGATTTTCCTTGCTTAGCTTCTTCATGTCTTGTTTGACACTGAGTGCAAACCATACTTTTTAATCTTGATAGTCCATCTGCATTCGAGTGTTCTTCGCCTTTCCGATATTTTAGTTCAAAATCATATTCCGACAGGTTAGCTAACCATGTTTGGAACTGCGGACTGATTGGCGTTTTTGTAGTGTTCATGAAAACCAATGCCTTGTGGTCGGTGCGAATTATGAATTTTTTTCCGTACAGATATTCTCTAAAATGCATGACGTATTCATGTACGGCGAGCAGTTCTTTCCTGGTTACACAGTATCCCTTTTCATGTGATGACATATGTCTCGAGCCATAAGCTATGACAGATTCTTCTCCATCTTCTGTAATTTGACTCAAAACTGCACCAATGGCTCCAAAACTAGCGTCTGTGTCTAAGATAAAAGTCCTATCTTCTCTTGGAAAATCAAGGATAGGTGCTTCGCACAACCGTCTCTTCAGAGTTTGGAAGCTCTCATTGCATTCTTTAGTCCAACTTATATCTTTATCGCATCCAGATGTTGCAGCGTATAATGGTTCGGCGATTTTGGCATAGTCTTTGATGAATCTTCTATAGTAGTTCGTTAATCCGAGAAACGATCTCAATTGTTTTGAACATTTTGGTACTTCTGCTTTCTCGATCTCTTCCACTTTCTTCCTGTTTGTCTGGATACCCTTCTCGTTAATTGTGTGACCAAGGAAACACAATTCTGTTTTATTGAATTTGCATTTTTCTGGATTTATCTTCAGTCCTGCCACTTGAATTCTTCTGAATATTTCCCTTAATAGCTCATCGTGGTCTTTTTGACTTTTACCATATACCAAGATATCATCTAGATAAACTACTACTCCCTTGAATAGCATTCCTTCTAGCACTGTGTGCATCAGTCTCTGGAATGTCGCAGGAGCTGTTGCTAAGCCAAATGGTAGTCTATTGAAGCAAAATTGTCCTTCTCTTGTACTGAATGCAGTCATCTCTTGAATTTCTGGAGCTAACTCCACTTGATAATACGCCTGACCTAAATCGATTGACGAAAATATTTTTGCATTCGCGAGACAGTCTAGTAAGAATTTGGTGTTAGGCATCGGAAATGACTCTTTTTCTGTTATGGAATTTAATCCACGATAATCTACACACATCCTGATAGATTCATCTTTCTTCCCTACTATCACTAACGGGGCATTCCAAGGACTCTTGCAACACCGAATAACATTTGCTTTCTTTAACTCTTTTATCAGTTCTTCAATCCTTTTCTCCATGTGCATTGGTTGACGTCGAGGATGTTGCATTATTGGGCCTCCTGTTATCCGCATCTCATGTCGAACTAAGTTTGTAAATCCCAGATCGAATTTCGATGCCATAAAAATTCCGCCGAATTCCCTGATCATTCCTTCCATATCTTTATTATTCTCACCTGCCATCGCCACTAGTGCTTTATTTATTCTTTCTTCATCAGTGTAAATTTTGTTTATCAATGACGTTTCTATATTATTGATTTTCATTAACTTTACTCCAAACTCTTTCATTGTATCAATGCCTCCTATGAATTCGGGTTTGATCTCTTTTACCACTACTACTGTGATCATTTTGGTCTTCTGATTCCACGTGGCCGGTATAGTCATGTATCCCATTGCTTCTTCACCTCCAGTTGAAAAAACTCCGCACAATAATATCATACTACGTTTAAGTTCTGGTTTGCCTATTTTCTCCCACAAATTCTTGCTCATAACTGTTACTGATGCTCCAGAATCCCATAACATCTCTGTTTCGGCATTATTCAACATTATTTTACTCCAATTTCTTCCATCTTTCGTCTGGTACATCTCTTCTTCTGCCTCGTCTCTTCGTCGTTCATTTCCTATTTCACAATTTATTGTCTTGACTCCACCGACGAAATGAAACCCATGGAGTCGCTGATGTTTTTTCCGTCTTCTCTCAATATAGTATATTTCTCAGGGACATTGTATCTATCTTCCATATTGCTGTGATCCATTCTGAAATCCTGGCCGTTCTCGGTGTAATCTCTTGTTTCAGATTTTGAATCTTCTTCTTCTATGCACGCTATTCTTTGATATCGTTGTGTAACATCTTTCCGTAACGAAAAACAATCTCGGAACCCGTGTCCTTCCTTGCCACATATCAGACATTTATTTCCCAGTGGACACTCATACCTTCTATGTCCCCTTTCGCCACAGCAAAAACAATCACCTACCGTTAATTTTGGGACCGATGCTTGTGGTAGTCCCCTACTTTCATTGTACAGCCTCCTTGCAATATTCTTCATGGATATTGCTGGCAGCTTCCTTTCTGAGCTATTCGGGATTCTCGCATTTCTCAAGAATTGTTCTCTTGGAGATTGTTCTCGACGACCATGGTTATTTCCTTCGTATTGTATTGGTCCGCGTATAGGATGTTCTTCTCTTCTTGATCTGTGGTGACTAAATTGGTCTTCTGGTAGTCTTCTTTGTGATGATGTATGCATGGGATCTTGGGTATTCTTTTGAATTCTCATCTTCCCTCCCTCAGTCACGCTAGCATATGTTCTTTGAACGATTGCTTTAATAAATTCTGTTTTATGGTTTCCATTTTTGTTACTTTCAAAAATTTTCGCCAATGATCTCGTTTCTTCAATTTTTGTTTCTGGTTTCGTCAATAGTATCTCTCTCAGTCTCGCATCGCGTGCTTTATTTGCGATGAGATCTTGAACAATATCTTCTTCAGATTGTCCTGAATTTATAACTTCAGCTAAAGCTTTCCTTAGCCGTATCTCAAAAGCTGCAAACCTTTCATCATCTTCCTGTTCCATAGCTGCCAATTCTCTGATTTTGTCAGTTATTGATTTTGTAATTGTGAACGTATTTAAGAACCACGCTTTGGCTTTTACATCTGTTGTTTCTGTTTCTCTGACGTTTCCCCACAATGTCTTTGCTTCTGCCACTAATAACACATCGAAAGTGCTTGTCAATCGCTGTCCATTTGTCAGCAACCATTCTTCTATATCTCTGATCCATTCTTCGGCTTCTTTTAAACCTCGTCCATCATATCGTCTGATGTTCAGTGTGAGCATGTCTTGGCATGATTTCGGTAGGCATTCCATTAGCGATTTTGTCGATTTTGAAATGGCGTTGATATTTTGATTTTCGGCGTGGTCGCCAGTTAAATCCATCTTTAGATCCATCTTTAAATTTGCAACAAAAATCTTCAAATTAATAATATATATTTAATCAACGAATTTTTAAATAACAAGTTTTAATTAATTCACAAAATCTGCCAAATCCAAATTATTTAAACAAACAGATATCTAACTGGTGTAATGCCACATACTTCCCGTCATCTCTGTATTCGAGCTCGAGAACATTAAAGACTGAAGATATTGACCAAAATTAGTGAGCACAATAAGCACTGTAAGAGATTTTTATTTCAATAATTATTGGGAACGTGCAATTTGTGAAGCGTTATTGATATAGTCATTGAATCTGAAAATTAACGTGCAAAATGCTGTGAATACTTGTGTTTTAAATGTGTTGGGCTTATATCCAGAATGCCAGTCCTTTAAAAATGAATAATTTAAAATAATCAATATCTAATAATGAATGTTCCGTTGAGACAATATATATATATATATATATATATATATATATATATATATATATATATATTTGCAAAGAAAAGAGAATTAAAGAAATTGAAAATTTTTAAATAAATAATTATGATTTTTGTTTTAATCAGTATCATTACGAATTCATGTTCTACTAATCGCTCAATTATATTTGTTTCATCATCACCAATCTCTTCCTGGCGTATGACATAATCTTCCGATTTGTCGGATGCATTCGTAACAAAACCTTATTTGAAACTTCCAAATATTATATCAGAATCAACTGGCCTTATAAAACCTTATATTACTGACTTATTCATTAACCCCGTTGACGATTGGGATTCGCCTGTGTTCAATTGGGGTGTCCGACTGAGTTTTCATGCGAAGAAATTCGACCCCACAAGAGTCAATCCCAGTGATTTTATGAATTTGACAATTCCGTCATTTAGTCACTTCGAATATCAAGGCTGTTGTATCGTTCTTCTCAAATATAAATATCTTTAATATCATATAATTTTAGAGCAAGCCTATATCATTGAAGCTCTACTGTTTAAATTGAAAGAGACTATACTAAAAGCAATAGCCAATAGACAAACGTAGACTTGTCACAAATCACATAGAAATTGTATCTATTCATATAAAAGAGAACTGATTCAGATTATGAAAATTAAAGTTGTAAGATTTTCATTTATGTGAAACAGAAAAGACGTTTATGTTCGAGAACCCAATAGAAGTCCCCATTATGCGACTGTTTCGTTTACTAACACCAAATTTTAGGCTTTCCTTCAACAATTTCCCCACTGCTGTAGACACTGGGCAACTGTTTTGCAAATTCAATGTGAAACTTAATGTTTATCCGAAATCCTCTTTAAACATTCTTATAGAGTTTTAACGCCACAAAACGCTTTATGCTTCACTAAAGACAACTTGATTTATCTCTCATTTTTTATGAGAAGGAATTTGCAAGAAATATTTAGGATTCTGAGTACATTTACATCAAAAATTAAACATTTTTATCGATGTTTTTTCCAGTTGCTGATCCGATATGAGTAAAATAGCTTTCTAAATTCTCTTTTTGGTGCATTGAATCGTTGATTTACCCCTTCCCATGCGACAGGTCTAGGTCATGCAGTAATGGAATTTTCATAGCCTGGAATTTGTTTTCCTTTTAACAACTTCTCATTATCATAGGAATCATTGCATGGATCGGTATATTTCCATCTTACTTAGATTCATGAGTGCCCATAGAAGGGAGGGGAGTAAGGGAGGCAATAATTCCTGCTTGTTTTTTGGAAAGATTTTTGAATTCAGAAAAAATTAGTATTCACTATATAGAAATATGCTTAATATTTTATATTTAATGTCTTGTTTTCAATGTGAATGTTATGATTTTTAGTCACATTTTATGTAATTAAAACAAAAATGAATTAATTTACTTTATAAAAATGCAATTTAATAAATTTTTAGATCAATAATAAAATAAAAAATAATAAAATAATAAAATAAAAAAAGTATTAGAAAACGTTTTTTTTATTTATATCCACTCCGTAAGTATTCCTCTGTATGTTTATTCAAACCGTACAAATAAGTGTCCCTATATTATATACTGAATTCTCTCAATATATGGTCCTAAATAAAACAAAAATAAGTTTTGTTTTACTGAATATTGGTAAATTAATAATTATACTCAATTTTGTAGTCTGATATCTGTATAATTTTCGGACAAATACCGGTATTTCTCCACAAACCTTCAATACCAGTATTGCTATCCCAAATTGTTACAGACTGGCATAATTTATTTAAACAAATTAAAATTAATTTTATTACAAAATCTTCATTACAATCTTTATTGCAAAAATTTCATTGTAGAGCTTTCTGAATTGAAAGTTTGAGTTATTCTTAATGAAACTATTTGTCCTTTGCATCCCATGTCAGGATTAGCAAGAGACATTTTGAAAATCGTGAAAAAATATCTAATATTAAAACAAATTTATTAATTGCTTGAGAAATATTGATTTCATATTTAAAGCAATTCACAATAAATTATTCATTCGAACTTTATTTTTTCAAATTTCACCACTGATTTCTTTTTAATTGACATTGTATTTATTAAAAAGCTTGACTATGAATCAATAAATAGATCGATGTTTTTGATATTCACGTATTTTCGGCAATGCCCTTTTCAAGTGAATTTGATTCAGTGAATTGGAAGACAAGTGCTATTGCAAGAAAAGTATTAAAAAATTTACAAGGCAATCAATACTTTAAAGTGCAGCCATGTCGTCCCCCCCCCCCCGCGCTATCAGCACAACAATAAATATCATCAATCGTTATCAAATTTATGGCTCATTAAGAACATAATTTCAATGAAAACCATTTGTACACTGCGTCAAGGACCTTGTTAATGATTACATTGAAAGTATACGAGTCAGCACGATGAGAACTAGAAGAAATAGTGCTATAAAACAAGTCTAAACAAGTTGTGAATTAATTTTGCTCGGCATAATTTTTTGTTTTTTTTGGATACATTGAGTTTGAATTATTTGTTTTTATCAGATCAGTATTTGTGAACTACACAAATATAATGTTTTTATTATAAATATTTATTTATTATTTATCAAATTTTGAGACATTTGTATATTTTTTGCAGTCCCAAAATGTTTGCGCATCACTGGTTTATTTCATTATTTGTTTTTTAATCATTATTTACAGAAAAATTACAAATTTGTCTATCAAAGATACCATTTGGAAATTGTATCGAAAAAAAACCTCTTAAATACTGATGGAAATCTAGCACACACGTTATTATTCACATTTGACCCCCCCCCCACCCCCCACCCCCCTATTGGCATCATATTAAACGATGTTTTTAAATTTAATTTTACTATTTTATAAACAATTATTAAATAAGGTGAATACAAATGCTCCTCATTGTATTGACAGGGTATCTGACAATATGTTATGAGTAATTAATTCAGAGGGGTCACTCAGTTCAAATGCTTCATTCGACCTTTCATCAATATAACGACCTAGAAAAGTAACTATCAACAAAGATGCAATTCCCCTATCAATGACTAACAAAAGGGTCCCTTACAATAGCAAACACGACCAAACTATGCTAATGATTTTCGTTACAGTATCCGACGACCGTCCGTAACAATAACAACAATTGGCATTGAAATACGGAATGAATTTTCAACCGTTTGATGCAAATTAACATCTCAATATTTAAATTTGGTGCGGGAATCGTTCGAGAAATACAAACAAAAATTTACTCTCAAATTTTAGAGCTCGGAATCGGAATTTTAATAAGTGTCAAATTTTGTAACTGAAAACGCTTTCAATATTTTCATAAGGCGGACATACAATTTATACTGGTTCTTAATAATAATAATAATAATAATAATAATAATAATAATAATAATAATAATAATAATAATAATAATAATAATAATAATAATAATAATAATAATAATAATAATAATAATAATAATAATAATAATAATAATAATAATAATAATAATAATAATAATAATAATAATAATAATAATAATAATAATGATAATAAAATTTATAATTATAAACAAGTAATTATATATTGTAATTATATAAAATATATTGAAAGAAATTATAAATGATAGGCAACGCTTGACCAAATATAAAGTAATGCCCAATGCCAAGTCAAAGTCCTACAGGCAAAACATGCAATAAAGGTGGTCACCTTCAGAATCAGTGAGAGGCAGCTTATTGTTATTGTTATAATTCTTGAACTGTCCAAAAAGGCTGACAAGAAAAACATGATAAAGTCTTCAGCACTGATTTACCTTATTGCTGGCCATGAATAAGCATCGCGTTTTAAATAGTTCTTATCACCGTATGTCCATATATCTGATGTAATGCACCCAGAGCACAATGAGGCGTTGCAATTTCCCAAAGAAGTTGAGGTGAAATAGGGATTGTAATTGAGACATATGATATCTGGAACCTAAAATGAGCGTATATACTTCTATGTTTTATAATCATCGGTTAAGTCAGGCATGTCTATAAATCTTTATCCTTGGTTGTCGCCACACATTACATTTGTGGTTCTGGTATTTAAATCAAGCTTTGTTGCAACGTGTTTTGAATTACATACTCAAAACTGGCAGGCCAGCAACATTTTATTTAATCTCGCCTGGGGTTAAAGATAATATGTCTTGATTTTTGTATTATTTCGTTTATATTTGTCTATTATAAATCCTCTATTAGCTCAATTTATTTACATTTGTATTTATTATCCACAGTGTCTCAAAGAAATCGAAATCCTAATATTGTCTTGAGAGAGGAGAGAGGATAGTGATAATGATTTTGATTGCCATGTTGGAAATCAAGGCAACATTCAATCATCTGATACAAAAGAACAAGTAAAAGTGAAAGGTTTCCAGTAGGGGTTCCAATTCCGGGATCCTGGTATATATTTTCATCCCGAAATTTCGGGATTGTAGCACAGACATTTCAGGATTTACATACTTTATGAAATTTTATCAATTATTATAAATTTTTTAGTTTTCCTTTAAAATATTGTTGGGTTTTTATTTAAAGTCGATTCTCTCTCTGCCTCCTCGTGTTCTTATTCAGCCAAATAACTCAAACTCAACACAGAATAATTTTTATTTAATCTTTATCACACTTACACTTTGTCATTATTTGCACCTTTCTCTCTCTGATAATTTCCACTCAAAAAGGTAGAAAAACCCAAAGGGTAATCACCTTTTTTATTACGAGTCTTACCTTGTTCGAATTACTATATTTCTCCTTCAAATTATTGATCACCGAATTGTGCTTCTTTGCTTTCTTTTTCTCTCTTCGACCAAATGATGGCTTGTTCACTTCTGAGCTCTTTTTTTATACTGTTTATGAGAGGCCAAATATTTAGAAAATTGAGCTAAATTACCGGGAATCCTAAATAAATATTTAAAGGTTTTTTATTACTTTAATTTGTTAAATATTCCTCTTTTTATCTCACTTCTCGGGTCTCGCTGCGCATTGGGTTTCCTATGGCGCTCGGGTTTCCCATTGGCTCGGGTTTTCCATAATCGATTAATTAATTTTAATTAATTTGTTTTTTTCACATTAACTTTCCTTCTGAACACCTTATTAAATTTTTATTATAATTTCTGAACTCGCCTATCAATTTGGCGTTCAACCATACCCGATATTGATTTTTGATTTTTAGTAAATTTTAATTAATTTTGCACTTTTATTGCTTTTACCCATTTTTGTTATGCTTTCCTTTTATATATGAATTTTTAGTTTTTGCGCTAACCCCAACAATATTGTATATACAGATAAGCCATGACTATTTCTCTTTGACTGCTATAGTAACTTAAATATTTGTAATTATTTTGAAAATGTTAATATTTTTAGTTGATTCAAATTTACGAACAACAAGTGATATTTTGAATTGCAACTCTTTCGCGTTTAATTGCACTAGATGGGCTTTCATTTAATATTTTATACCATTCGTAGGATCTTCGTGCAGTCTAATCCGCCATAGGATTTAGAAAACTCCTTGTGCCTCCTAGCACAATTTGTAAAAGTTGCTGAAATTATTTCTATGCAACCGTTAATTACAAAAGAAGGCATTAACTGTTGACATGGTACATCCACAACTAATACTAGGTCAATGAAAATGAAGATTTACATAATGATTATTTGAAGAGAGGATGTAGTTATTTAAAAACTATCAAGACAGAAAGAGCATTTTTCTGCATTTTTTCAAAAGTTAAATAGGTAAAATCAAGATTTTAAGATTTAGTTATGGGAATCGTAACTACAGAGCATCGGTGAAATGGATATCAAATATCACAGATATGTCCCTTTCATCAAAAAAAATGTTAAGAGCATCCATATAGCCTTAGTAAGTCAGTTACCTCCTGTGAACAACAAAGGATTATTCTTACAATGATCGACAGATCAACACCAGGGAGCGCTCAGCAGTTACAATAAAAGACATAAAAAAGTGACAGCATATTAAAAACGTTGGAAAGATAATGTTATAGCATATATATGTATATGGAATACAAGACATAATTTTTAGCGATCAGTGGCTGCAATTTTATTCAGTTTTACAACTTTTACAAGGACATATATATTTCAATCACCGAAGACCACCGAAGCCTTAAAAATTCACTTAAAGCTCATGCTACTGATGGAAACAAAACAAAACATGATCTACCAAAAGTCCTACTGGGTCTCCATGACTGTTAAACATCAAATAGTCCACTCTCGTCCACAGAACATGTATTTGTATACAAATTGAAATTATCAAGCGATAAAGTACTCAAGGAAGTCTCAGAAACAGAAGATGCGAACATACAAATAATCAAAAATAATATCGCCGAAAAGAATTCGAAGAAAGAAATACCGCAGTGTGACAAGACATCAGCTTAAAAGAAATAAGGTAATTGTAATAACGTCTGATTATAAAAACCAATAACGAAAGAATCTAGATCTTCGTTATGATGGGCCATTCAAATAAACAAATCAGTAGATTTGAAAACTTTCAAAATATCAATTAGCAAAAAAGACAAAATCGTTACTCCAGGTCGACTTCTTGCAACAATTGAAGCGTTGCTGAATCTTGTAGAGGAGTTATGTAGAGTTTAATTATGAAGAAATTACTCAATTTAATTTCATAATAAATTAAATTCTAAAAAGAAGAAAAATTAATATTTGTTTAAATAACGCTATTGAATAAAAAGTCATTTTTAAATAATGACTTCATATTATGATAACACGTCCATTATGGTAATAAATTTAGATTAGCTTATGTATCGTTAATTTATATAAAAGAAATCTGAAGGACCCGATACAGTCACCGTTAAAAAATGTGGCGGGACAATCGGGGTGCGTGTTGTGTATAAAAGATAAAAAAATGACAGGTAAATAAAATTTTGTAACCCAAACAAATAATAATAACAATAAAATAAAACTTCAAACTTTATTTATAAGAAATAAAAAAACCTTATAGTGGTATGGTTTCTGAAGGGTTTCCTTTTCGGAAGTTTGTGAAGAACTTTCGTAATGTGGAAAGTGGAAGGATATTCGGACAATAATTTGGTATAGGTGTGAATGTTCTTACTTGGATATTTGTTGATATATTCCACACAGTAATAATAGAAAATAGTCTTTGTCTCCTTGATTTGTTCTTGCGATTGTAAATTATTCAATTCTATACAGTAAAAATATAAAATAGTTCTAATTTCTTTGATTTGTTCTTGCAGTTGTGAATAATTCAATTTTCCTTCGAAATTTTTAGCTTATCTTTATCTTCTTTTTTATTGATTTTTTTTTCAATTTTTACTATAGTAAATTATCGCTATATAGTATTTTAAAGAATTCTATTCCTTGGCGTTAAGGACACCATAACGGGAGTAAGAACAAAACCTTATTGAGGTTCTGTTTTGACTCGTAATAAAAATAAAAATATAACATTCTACTACAACGTCAATTAACAATCGGTATATTTTCTATAATAAATGAATTACTAATAACGATAAACACATGTTAACCACTTGACAGTCTAATTTCTTTTTGAAAAGATGTCCAAAAATTGTCACTTTTTAAAATTTTATTTGAATCTATTTACCTATACAATTAATTAAATTTACTTAAAAGTCGGATTCGTGAAAATCACTCTCTACAAGTCAAAAAAGAATTTGCCCGAACGAGGCTCGGGCATGTCACTATGTCAGCAAAATCAATGCCCGAGTCACGCTCGTGCAAAACTGTTAAGTGGTTAATAATAAATTAAATTAAAAAATTTATTTTATAATACATTTAAAAGAAACTTCTGATTCTAACTTTATATTAATTTTTTAAACGGAAAGTCGATCCAGTTTTTTCAGAGTGATGACGACAAAATAGAAATAATATTTTTAAACATTGATGATAGTTGGAAGGATTTAATGAAGAAAACTTGTTATGCATTTTTAAATGTTTTTAACCATCACAAAATATATTACGAGTATATTTATATATTATATTATTTGCTATTAGTCACCCGGGAATGACATCAACCCTCCAGTCCATTGATTCTCAACCACTGTACCGCGAAATGATTTCATAATTATATAAAATCAAAATTCAAACCTTAAAAGTTACTTAAATTTAAAAAACTTGCTGGAAAATCATTTATAAAATTGAATAAATGAAGTAAATAACTTCACTTTCTCATAAATGGTGAGTCATATTCACTGAAATTATTATAGAAACTTTTGTGTTCCCCAAGATATTGAAATCGTTAAAGGTGTGCCGCAACAAAAAAAGGTTGAGAATCACTGCTCCAGTCAATCCATCTCATCTGTCATTTTTCAAATTTGCTGGGATCAATGGCAACAGTAGAATAATTGATAGCTCTATTAGTATTACTGGCCGGCTATTCATTTAACCGCTTAATGCACAGTTCCGTGACATATACTGGCAACGCTTACTTGCAGAATTGGAACGTTGGACTCTGCGTAGTCCCTTGTTTTAAAACTTATCATACGCAATTAAAATATTAAAACAATATATTTTTTCTTTTATATGTGAGATAAAATAGGCATAAATAATAATTATTTCTAAAAAAATTAAATGTCTTTTGAACCTAAATTAATAAAATAAATGTGCATTAAGGGGTTTACAGCTGCAGCTAGACTCGTATGCTAGTCATAAAGTATATTATTTCTTGGTGTAACAATTAGGGTTTGTAATCTGTGATATATTACTGTATATACAAATATACACTGTGTCTTGTTTTATAGAACATGAGGAATCAGAACCACCTACTACCTTGATTTAATTAAAACGCAACAAATTTATCTAAATAATTACTTCCCGTGGTATTTTTGCTTTTGTAATTTTTGCCTTAAAAACATGTTTTAATCAAACTTTTTATCTTGGCTTCCATTCCAGGATAACTGGCAACAGAATTATGGGCCCATCTCATTCGGTCATATATATATGACCGTGGGAATGCCGCTCATATGATTAAATTCCAAAGGATATCTTAAAAGATTTATAGTTAAACAAAAAAGTAGAGTCTGTGAACTACAGATAGTGAATGAGATAAAAATTGCTGTATTAATGAGTTAAAGTGAACATGGACGATAAAACTTTTAGAAATAGTTTTACTCAACGAGTGAAATACAAAACGTGTTATGCTTAATGCAGATAACATAAGTGTCGTTTCTGCGTCCATCATTGGAACATCTTTCTTGATCTTTAGTCATCCGAGTAAAATTATCCACAAGATCATGCTGTGCTACTTCATTGTGTTGCCGATAGCTTTTATTCTTTTTTTTTATGTGTGAGGGGATTATGACGGAAGTCCCTCTTTTTTATTGAGGAAGGCATAGGTTTTTCGGGGTTATAAACCTAAAATTATTTTAAAAGTTTGTAAGCAAGTAACAAAAGTCACAATAGAATTCAATAAAGGTGAAATTGCATGAAATCAACCAACTATCAAATTTGAATTTGAAAATCTGGCCAGGTATAGATCAGGCAAGGGAAAAGTTCATAGTGACAAAGAATCTATCAGAAAAAGTTTAGAAATGGTTGAAAAACAGGGGAATGAAAAAACAGGAAATTGTTAATTAATTAATTAAAGAAAATTCGAGTTAGGTAAACAACAACAAAAGCTAACAACTGAAATCGAAAATCAATTAAAGATTGCAGCTTCCTTGGAAGGAGAATCGGAATATTCTAAATTTCTTGTGACTAAAAATTGTGATTTACAATGGCAGTTGTATTGAAAGAGTATATATTGAATTATTATAGAAACAGAATCAGTAATTGTTACAATTCAAATGTCAACTGATTCATCGCGTGATCAATAAATTTTAATACATCGTTGAGAGTTGTTTGATTGAGGAGATCAAATCGATCAAATTCGATCCTGTGAATATGAAATTGTTGTCTTCACAAAATATCCCAATTAATGCCGATCTAATGAAAGATCTGGGGATTTGTTTTATGGAAATGTGTAAAAAATTGCAAAATTTAACGGATTAAAAATTAATTGTTAGGACGTCTTTGGGGCTGAGAGTTTTGACCAATGATTCAGCAGATATGGAATGGGCAAATATTGACGAGGGGGGTCTGAAGTCATAAAAAAGTTATGTATATCTAATTAAAATAACCATAATATAAGTTTTTGATTCATTTCTTGCGCTTTTTTTTAATTTTCAGATTGGTTATAATTTTTAGTGAAAATATACTACTTACAATTACTTCAAAGGAACACGTGCCAACAATGACGCAACAAGTCTTATCAAGTTGATTATTTATCCCATGATACGATGACAAATTATTATTTTGTTTATGTAATTTAATTTACATTTATTTTAAAAATAAAATTATATTCCCACGTGGATCAAGGTCAAAAATAAATTTCCTTACTCGATCAAAAAATTTCACGAATCCCAACTGACTTTTTGGATAATAAAAAATGTCTACAAAATTCTATTAGTCGACTTTCATTTATTCTCAACTGAATTTATATATTGAGGAAAATAAAATAGGATCATAAAATCAAAGGGAGATTTATTAGCAAAAACTATCAACTAAACAAAATTTAATCTACATTAAAACAATAAAAGAAATGGGAAAATCCCCATTGAGCTTGTAACATACACAACTCCCCCCCCTCCCCGTTGAGGTTCTATATTAATGATAAAGATACAATGGAAAGCCACGGATAAATGATTTGAAATAGAAATGAGAATAAAAGATAAAAATCAAATCAAAATTGCTAATGTAATTGATAATTCTATGAATACATAATCAAGGATTACGTAATGAGATAAGCAAATTTAACATTACAAAATCATAATAATAAGAACAGTCGTCATCACGATTTTCCGGCATTGTATGAAGTAATGTTTACAAATAATAAATATTTATTATTATTCATTGATTCTAAATAAAAAAGAAAACACGTGGCCCTCCCCCTGCATTTTCCAGCAACATCTCACAACGCGCGTTACGTAACCACCAAATAATCCAAATGACGTCAACAGGAATTCAAAATATTTTACGTCCGACTATTAAAAAATTTAATTATTTTAATTAAATTCAATTAAAATATCTACTATATATATATAAATGATATACAAAATTTCGACAACAATAGTATGCCACACAAACCTCAGCATGAAAAGACACACCTGAACGGAAAACATTACGGAAAAGATAAAAAATACTAATAAAAACAAAAACACAACCAACAAACGAAATAATATTTCAAGACACGATGAAAAACAAACGCTGGAGCATCCTTAATAAACCGCCGACACACTTGATCCATTGAGATCAGTTGACCGTTTCAAGAACAAAAAAATAGATAAATAAAAAAAATTTCTCTAATACAATTAATAAATAAAAATTGTCATTACTAAACTGTAAATGTTGGAATGTATTCTTCATTTTGGTCGGAGTCTTTGAGGCTGGCTAGGAATGAGGGTTCTGATTTGACTAATGAAAGATTGACGAGATCTGATTGGCTGTCATGGTGATTCGACATTGAATCTCGATTGGCATTCGGAATAGCATTGGAAACGAGGGAATAGAAATCATCGTGACTGTAATTGTTGAGTTGATGGGTGAAATTTGATTCGAAATTGACGGGATTTTCTGAGTTCAAAAGATTTCGGAACGAATTGAAATTGGCATCTGGCATCAATTGAGATCCATACGACTGATTCGGGTCACTTTGTTGAATTTCGGGTTGACTTTGATATGTGTATTCGTTGTTGGCAATCGGAATGTAGGTGTTGGTTGGATGATTATTCGCCACGTCTAATGATTCCTCGACTTTAGTTGGAACAGAATTGTTTTCCGACAAAACTATTACGTTGTTATCCACTTGACTACTGTTGGATTTATTTCCATTTTTATGGGTTTTCCTATGATTTGCCAAAGATCCATAGTGCTTATAGGTTTTCTTGCACAGTTCACACTCGAATGAACGTTCGTCTTTATGGACAGCTGCATGCCTCATTAAATAACTTTTTTGAGTGAATGCAAAATTACATTCCATGCAAACAAATGGTCTATCGCCTGTATGACAGAGATTGTGTTGATCTAGGCGAGTCTGGGTGGAAAATCGCTTTGAGCATACTCCACAGCTGAATGAAAGCGGGCGGTTTCTGGTGTCACGGGGAATGTCATCATTTGATTCCATATTTCCCATTTCCGGTTTAGGATTTACTTTATAGGTTTTCTTTTTTGATCTTGAATTTGATATGACATTTTGCAAGTTATCCTTGTTAGGATCATTGTTATCCATTTGAAATATCCCATTTGGCATATTCATTGGGATAACGGATTGGATGTTGAATGGTGCCTGTTGATTATTGATGGGAAATTGCGTTTGAGGATTTAAATAAATAAAATTCTGGTTGCTGAAAGGCAACATGGGCATATATTGCTGTTGGGCCTGGGTATAATTGGTGGGAATTGGAATATAATATTGATTTGGCACTTTATTCTGTTGATAATATTGATTTTCTATGGAATTCATATTCTGGGGCACAATTGAATTATTAGAGGAATTTCCCATTATTTGTTTCAGAACCATATTCATGTCTGACGCAGGAATATTATACATATTATTTTCCACGCCGTTTCCGACGCTTAATCCTGCATTATTATTGCCATATTGGGGATACTGAGACATTTTCTAAAAATTAAAGTTATCTTTTTATTTTCTATTTATAATTCGTTATTTTTTGTGCCGTTAAAAAAATTATTGAAAAATTTTTCGTTTAAAATTCAGAAAATAAAACAAAATTGTTGCATTATTTATTGATTAGGTTTATAGAAATTTAATTTTTAAACAATTAATTTGCTTAATATATAATTAAGTTTTTTAATTAATTTTTTAATAGATTTTTTAAAAATTATATATATTTAAATATTATTTTAATTATTAAAAATTAATAGATAAATCTTCTAAATAGCTTCAACTTGAAAAATCAGTATAAAATAATTTGACTTTAAATATTTAATTAATTATTATATTGAATTTTGTTTTAATTTGATATTAATTTTTGATTTATTGACTTTTAATTATTTATTCTTTACGCAAAAAATGAACGAATAACTTTGGAAATCAAAAATAATTCTATTATAAAGATCTTAATAAAAATTAATCCGTAGGGGCAGGCGGCGGTTGATTATGACCTTTAACTCTTGATTCTTCAGGTTTAGATACATATTTGAGTATATGCTAGAATAAATTTGAATATAAACATGCAATTTTATTAATGTGAACATAAAGATGAAGGTTGATGAAGGTACCGATTCTTCAGTTATCTTGAACTTATGTGATCAATTATCATCAGAAAAGTTAGGATTTGATGAGGAACTTCTATTTGTTGAATAAAAAGGATTTAATTCTTGGTGTCAATAAATGCTTGATCAAAGTTATATGGAAAATACTTAACCATTATTTTTTGATTTGAACGGAGACTCCCAAAATGGAATAGAATTGATCATTTCCTGGAAATTCCGATCTTCTAGAATCTATATTCACAAAATATATTTTCTTGTTATTAATGTTGAAGCTTACTGAATCCAAATTATGCCAGGAGATATAAAGTTTTGCTAAAGGTTGTGTGAAAGATTTAGATCCGATGTCACAGTCTAAACCCAAAAAAGAGCACATACTACTACCAAATCAGTAATTTATCAACAGTGCCTATTGTTATTTCAAGGTCATGAATCGGAGGGAGCCCATAATTCCTTTAAATTATTTTTCAGCATCACAATGTTTCGATGAAATAGTAGATGATGCTGACAAACAAATTATCTATCACTTGAAGGTATAGAAGTTTGTTTTGGAAATAAATAAATCTACTTCATGTGATGATGAATCTCCTTTAACCCCTGAAGCGGTTATGTCGTAAAATATTTTTTTCAACAAATCTACTGAATATAAAACATCCATAATAAATGCATATGGCCAACACAAAATTTCATCTGATAGATATAATGAATATATTAACTATCGACAACATTGATCACAAGCGGAGCAACTTCGTACAATGCATCAAACTGCTTAAAGAGTCAATGGCATGTTTGTGGTATGGACAGGCTTCTTCATTAAATGCTATTTCCTAGGAAACTTAAAACCGAGACTAGGTAATTTGAACGAAAATAATACATTATAATTATTAATTATTCTTTTTTTCATTACTATTATTATTATTATTATAATTATTATTTTTATTATAATTGATTAATTAAACTAGCAGAATTAAATAAATATTACGTCATCTCAAAATCAACTGAACAATAATTGATGTCATGTGAAACAATCATTTGTAAATATACATTGACATTGCAATCAACACCCCCCCCCTCTCCTCATCACTAGAGTACAAGAGCATGATAAATACAAATATTATTTCCATTATCACAAAGATTTCTTGAGGTCCTGTCAATTGGATAATGTCTCAAATGGATCACCTCAGAAAATAAGTCTGTTGAAATTTCATTTACCTGGCCAAACATCTGATTAAAAGAATATTTAAAACAAATAATTATTTGCTTAGAATTGCATAAAAATATTTTTAATTTTGAAACTGTTTTGTCATCTTTAGGATATTCAAATGAAAGAGTTCCAGTCTCACGAAGTGTGACGGATTATCTATGAAAAGACAACTGCTTTTTTAGGCATTTTTCTAATCCAAAACCGCGAGAATTTTTGTTTTAATGATGAATTTTCATATTTCAGACATTATAAATTGACATAGACACGAGATCCATTTCTCTAAGTGCCTTTACAATAATTCCGTCGTTTTGTTTTAAACCAGTGCTTTTCACATTTTTTATATTGTCACTGAAAACTAGAATTCTGAGGCTCACCGAAAGTTCCTTACTAATAATATTGCCATATACAGGAATACCTCGAACAGTACGGTTAGTCGGTTCTGGAATTTAGCCGTACTATTTGAAACCGGACTATTCGAGGCATTCTGGCGCTAATAAATTTACGGCTTAGTATCCCTATTAAAAAATTTAAAAATCGTGATTATAATCTAGTAAACAAAAAATATTTTGTTATGTATTTTTATTTTTCTGATATTCAAGAGCAAAACAAGCTTTTGACAAATTGACGCCGTAGCTATACCTTGCGACTTGTATTGTTCTTTATTTGTCACAATTTTCCGAACTGACGCCTCGTTCATTCCCCTTTCTTTTCCTACTTTAGCAAACGAAGCCCCTTCCTCATGAAGTTTAATAACGCTAAGCTTCTGTTCTAAAGTGAGCCATTTGCATTTTTTGGTTGTGGAGTCACTTTTACACTTTGTTCTGCCACTCATTTTATTTTTTAAATTAAAATCTAAATATATAAAAGTCAACATACTCTACGATTAAAAATATAAAACCAACAACTTTGATCTATTATCGCGAGATCGTGAATGTATCCGTAGTGAATTTTTTTACCGGTTTATTTATTCAATTTTTTATTAAAACTACAAACCAGAAATTAAACGTAACAAAACAAATTATTAAACACGTGCCGTATGATTTTATAATAACGAATAAATTCTAAAAAATTAATTAAAAAAAACTTTTTTAAATTTCGAAAATTTTATTTAATCATTTTAAAAACAATCATATTTTGAAAATTTCAAAACCGTACTATAGAGAAACCGTACTGATGGAAACCGTATTATGCGAGGTATTCCTGTATTACATTAATTATAACGTTATATTTTATAAATATTTCTGTATATATAATTCATATATAGAAATTTTTTCAGTTACATAACAAAAATATATCAAAAATTCTTACTTAAAATATTGTTACATTTTCAAATATTTAATTTTAAATTAAAAGCAATAAAAATATTTTGTGCCTCCAAGATAAATGTAGTTAACCCTTTCCCATCATTTTAAAAAGGACTATTAGATCAGTGACTTTTAAGGGGGCGTGAAATCAACCTGTGATTGAAAAAAAATATCTTGGCTTACGAATGTAAGTTAAGAAAATAAATAAATATATTTATTAAATCCTGGACACACAGAAAAACAGCGGCATCTTAGAATCACTGCTCCTTCGTATTTTTATTTTTCTAATTTTTAAGTAAGTTCAAGTTTTTGGGAGCGCAGTATTAATGGCTAATGCTCCGGAATCATTCTGAAAACAATAAAAATAATCTGTATATTAAAAAGTTTAAAAATATTATTAAAAATATTAAATTAAAAGTGCTTAAAATTTTAAAGCCTACCATGCGAAAGGGCTCTAAATTAATAGCTTTCTTAAAATGTTAATCTATTTGATAAAGACTATGAAGAAAATATGCCGACTACCATTAACCCTTTAACGCTCCTTTTTTACACAAAACCGACAAAAAATTCTTTATTGCAGAAAATAAAAGTTGAATACATAAAATTTCATAATAAAAAAATGCAAACTTTAATTTAAAAAAATTTAATTTTGCAATTTTCATGTAAACAGGAAAGTAATATGATTGTGTATTATGTACATTTAGAGTATTAAAAATTTATTTGTTTGAGATATATAATAAAACATGGAGTTGTAAATAGACCAACATTGCATGGTCTTAAAATATTTTTGTAGCATTATAAATTTATTTGACTCACCGATTCAGCAAACCAAGAAGTCGAACAAAAAATATGTTCAATCTTACAACAACATTTATTGCTTATGTGTTCACCGAAGATAAATGTACAATAAATCATAAATTAATAATGAACAATCAATATAATAAATTTTATNCCCCCCCCCCTTCAATACAAATATTAATTCAATGTCCATAACCTTGCGGCCACTTACCATTTAGAAGATTTCAACTCAGACTTGATTTTAAATTTAGTTTAAACAGTTATTTTTTCTAAGGAAAATAATGTTAATTAGTTGAAATTAATTGTAATTTGGAGTTTAAATTTTTACGAAAAAATGTATGTAGAATTTCACAAATTCATTAAGCCATAAAGAATAAAAATTAGATGAGTTTTACATTTGAAAAATAATTAAATTAATTAATGATACTAATAACTCATTTATATTAAAATGGCTATAAATTATAGCATTTTTCTTAAATCATAACGTTGTTTTAAATAACTAAATTTCATCATAACACTATAATTTACTTTTGAATTATATAATATAATTTTAAATTGAATGATATTCATTTTCTTTATTGCAGCTAATTGCAATCAAAGAAATTTTTGAACTCTAGTCAATTAAAAATCTTGCCTAATTTTGTTAGATTTATTATGTTATTCAATTGCTTCCAATGAAGTTAAATGGTAATCTCGCTGTGTTATTATCAGTTGTTGTGAGTTGTATTGAATTATGGAAATGTATTGAGAGTTTGAGTATTTCATTTACAAAACCATTATACAATGTCGGCATTTATCAAGATCAAGATGTTAGAAAATATGTTGCTCACTATGATTTTCAAATGGGCATTGAAAAACCTCAAGAAGAAGGAAAGATTATTTACAAAATTCGAGATTCATCTGAAATCTTCAACACATTTGAAGCAGAAAGCAAACTAGTTGGAGATTTCTTTTATTTGAGAATACGCACAAAATACACAGCCAGCCTTAACAGGGAACGGATCGGTTTCTACAATCTGACCGTTCAAGGCTTATTCGAAAGCAAATCAACGGGAAAACTCGAGACTAGCTGCAAAACTCAAGTCGTTATCAAAGTGCTCGATAGAAATGACAATTGTCCAATGTTTTTGAATGAGAAATTTGAGTTCATTGCTCACGAGAACGCATCGATTGCAACGCAAATCGGCGTCGTGACAGCAACTGATGCTGATGAAGGAATCAACAGTGAAATTTTCTACTATCTCGATCAGTCGACCATTACAACGGATTCCAATAAGTTCCCGTTTTCAATTAATCCGTTCAGTGGAATAATCTATCCAGTACAGAAACTGTTCGATTTCGTAGGGGGATCAAAGCTATCGGCAAAGATCTACGCAATCCACCGAGGGGATTTGAGCTTAATCAAATGTGACGTAATCAGCCAATCAGTGATATCCATTTCTGTTGTAGCACACAATGTTCACGCTCCGAAAATCTCAATCAAATACCTCTCGAAATATTTCGATCCGAACTTAAACGATTATCCATTCGCAGAAATCACTGTAACAGATGATGATGACAGATCAAATCGCAACAGAAATCCCTATCCGATCCTTATCAAGCATCACTCAGAATCATTGGTTAATGTCTTTCTCGCTCCAACCGGTGAATTGAACCGATATGTTTTGAAATTGCGAGCGATTTTCTCGCCATTCACCGCCGAATCGATATCGATTACAATAGAAGCGAAAGATCTCTCATTAAATCCGAAAATCAGTTCGACTCATTTGACAATTCCATTGGGAAATTTACGGGACATTAACTTGTTGTCAGTGCCGGAATTTGTGTCGGTTTCCATTCCAGAGAATGCGATTGTCAATTCGTCGATTTGTTTGCTGAAAACCGTAATCAACTCGTCTAACGCAAACAATCTTTTGAAATTGAATTTCGCTTTGATTCCGGATTTCGATGGAACGTATTCGGTTAATGATATCTCGATTTTCTCCTCTGGGGTCGTTTCTGTGGCAAAAGAACTGAATGCTGAAGACTTTGGATCTCGAGAAAGAAATTTAACAATCGCTGTGGCAATGAAAGACTCACTGGCGACAAAGAAAACCTTTACATTGAAAATTTCCGTTCAAGATATCAACGAATTCCCTCCGGTTGTCATGAACAATGGTTCGGTGATAAGGGTTAAAGAAAACACGGAAATCGGAGAAACCGTATTGCTAATCCATGCATACGATCCCGATATCAGTCGGACGAAAATATCGTATTATCTCTTCGATCAAGACAACCTTCCGTTTAGGTTGAGTGAATTCAAAAGAAATGTTGTCATCTTGAAAGAAAACCTAGACGCCGAAACGATGCAGAGAAGATTCCCGATTCGCGTTCTAGTCACCGACAGTGGGGCTCCGATTCCTCGCTCGGTTATCGCTCATTATGAAATCGAAATCGAAGACGAAAATGAATACAAACCGGAATTTGTATATAAAAGCTGCAACATTACAATCAGTCGAGATGCGCCTTATCATTTGAAAATTCGGTCAGTTTATTGCCGAAGATCTCGACCGAGATTGGAGAGATAAAATCCGAATATCAATCGACTCATGTTTCTTTTCAGGAACCGTGCTTTGCTATCAATTCTGAGTCCGGAACTTTGTCATTGATGTGCACATTTAAACAAAGAAATCTCAACAAATTGACAAACTTTACCATCCGTTTACAGGCGAACGACAGCGGTTTGTTGTCATCGAAAATGACATTGAACGTTTCAGTAGTCGATGCTAATTTTAGATCTTTATCTGGCAAGCCAATCAAGCTCGACTGCGTTAAGAATGACATTTATATACGAATGCAAGAGAATTATAGAATATTACACCAAAGAAGTGGAAGTTCAAAAATCAATCATCCAATCAACAATGAAGAGTCCAACAAACCGGTTTTCGGAATGCGAAGCATTCCGATGTTTGCAACGAACATTCCATCCGTGATTCATATCAGGGAGGAATTGGCAAAAGGAACGATTGTCCAGAGAATTACAATGAAAACTGCTGATAAAGATCGCGATCCGTATGAATCGGAATTTGTGTTCGGCATTTGGAGTGACGAAGAACAATTGGTTTTCTCGATTGTTAGAACCAGCAGCCATTCAGCCGATATTGTTGTAGCGGATAGATTGGATAGAGAAACCGTTGATAAGTACCACATGACGATAGCCGTTTGCGATCAAGGCAAACCGAAGAATTGTATTTTCAAAAGAATTGAAATCCAAGTCGAAGATATTAATGATAACCCTCCAAGGTTCATTGACTCATTTCAGATTCCAATGATATTGCCGGAAAATTACGATATCAGAAAGCGAATCGTTCAAATTAAAGCCACAGATGCCGATTCTAAAGACATTCAGTATCGGCTGGTTAACTTTCGGAGGGTTTTCAAAATTCATTCAAGAAATGGATGGTTGAGGTTGAGGGTAAATCTCGACAGGGAGAAACGAGATTATTATCCAATCGTTATTGTTGCCTTTGATTTTGATATTTATAACCGATCTCTAACAGCGACTGCCACATTGACAATTATTGTTACGGATATTAATGACAATAAACCGATTTTTACAAAAAATAGTTACTCTCTAGCTTTGCCTGAAGATCTCCCAATTGGCAGCTTTCTGGTTCAGTTGCACGCCACAGACGCTGATTTGGATGACAATTCCCTACTGAGATATGCAATTCATGGGATTCATTCCGAGTGTTTTCATTGCGACACGTCGACCGGTGCAGTTCATCTTTTGTGCAAGCTTTCACCCATGACTGAATATCGCCTCATAGCTGTTGTTAAAGACAATGGAAAACCACAAACTCTTTCATCACAAGCCGATTTTCAGATTTATCCGCAAAAAGTTCAACCGAATCGATACATTCCAAGTCTCAAAGAACCGATAATCACTGCGACTATTCGAGAGAACTGTCTTCCTGGAACTCGGGTTACCTCTATTAGACCGGAGACCTCCGAAAGAGAGCCTCAAAGCTTCGTATACACAATCAGTGGTCAGTCCAGTGGCATTTCACTATTTCAAATCAACAACGAAGGTATGAGACCCATCAATTTTTTACATTATTTCATGAAAAACTTTCCTTATATCTTGCCGCTTAAATATTTTTCGCTTTTTCACTTGTTGAATCAGGTTTTAATTTGATTAACTTCGCGTTTTTGCTAAGGAAAATAGATTTGGGTTTTCTTTTATTCTATATCGAATTTCACAATTTACCCAAGGGGAAAATATCACGAAAATTGAGAGTGAATCAAATATTTTACACGGGAATAAAATTCTCATTTATACACCGAAATTATGTCGCATGA